>PVJI01026303.1:0-19178 GCA_004026765.1 Micronycteris hirsuta | reverse complement strand
CCTCCCTCCCTCCCTCCCTCCCTCCCTTCCTCCCTCCCTCCCTCCCTTCCAGTGTCAGACGTCAGGGCCACAGAGAGGAGTTAGTGATACTCCTCAGCTCATTGAACATAATCATCCCTGGTGCAGACAAGGCCCCACTCTTGTTTTATTTATTCTCCTTTATCCCCGTTCCTTACTCCCATTCCCCACAGCGACCGTTTTTGTGTGATTTAACATGTATGTCTCCTTGTTTGCGTGCATTCTCATCCAATGTATATTGTTATTTTGTGATCATACATTTTTAATTTATAGTATTTTGTTGTAGATCTCATATTTCCTTTTTTCTTGTCACAAAGAATTACGTTTTAAAGATCTGTTCATGCTGTTATGTGGCCATTTAATCGGTTGCTTCTAACTGCTGTGTAGAATACTCTGTGGTGTTCTTACTTCACAGTTTACTCTCTGCTTTCTCAGTAATGCACACTCAGCCCCCAGTCACACTGTAATGAATGTCCTCTCCTTAGGGCTGTGTAGGAGACTTCTCTGAGACATCCAGCTGGCCGGGAGTTGTTGGCTCTTGGGGCATCTGCTTAATTTGACTAAGTAGCGCCTGCGTGTTCTTTGGCAGAGCCATCCAGTCCTTACCTCCATCAGCCACACCTCAGGGTTCCCCTCAACCACTCCAACACTTAGTATCACATTGTAGTCGGAACACGTATTTATACGTTTTACGTTGACTGGTGGTGGAGTGCAGGACACTTACAAATACGTGTTTTGTAGACTAGCAGTAGAATGCGGCTAATGGATAAAAACGTTTATTTTTATACTTTTTTATTGTTCTAAAGGGATGCTAACATGCAGATATACGAATTCCAAAGGACAAAATTTGGGTCTCTTTAACACAGACAGTGGTGAATTATGTATGTATGTTTTAACGATTATCATACAAAAAAACACTACTAAAACTTCATTCTTTCTTTTTTTACATATGATTAACACAACAAAAAACACTACTAAAACTTCATTCTTCTTTTTTTACAATGAAGTTTAAGAAAGAAAACTTCATTCTTTCTTTTTTTACACATTTTACGTACTTTTTTCAAAACATTTTAAATAAATCGGAATTTTTACATATTTTATTACTTTTATTTCAATTTCCAGTGAGTTTTCCAGTATTTGCCTGTTTAAAATTTAAGAAAAATAATTCAGTATACATTTTATAGTAAATCACAAAAAGTTTCATTGAAAAAAATATGTAAAACTAAAGTTATCATAATTTTACTAAATGTTGCCATTTGCACAAAACATTAGCAAAAATGGCCCGCGCCACCTGTTAGCTTGCGATAAAAGTGACCCGCACTCCATGTGGTATTATCCAGCTTTCTAATTTTCCTGGTCTCGTACTGTCCAATGGCATGGCACTGTTTATTAATTTGAATTTTTGTAATAACCAAGGATTTTGAATCTCTTTATATGCAGCCTAGTCTTTTGAATCTTTTTCTTCTTTTTCTTCCATCTTTGCTGCCACCACTTCACGCCTTCCGCCTCATTCTATGTTGGGATTGCAGTTTTCTTTCTAGTTGGTTTGCATTCTAGATATTAATATCTTTTCAGTTTAAGCATGGCCTATACATCCTTCCACTCTGTCATCTATTAACTTTATCCATAGTGAGCTTTGTTGAATATAAATCTTTAATCTTCATATAATCAAAGTCATTGATTGTTTTTCTTATGGTCAGGGCTGTCAGAGCTCTGTGCTGCTCTTTTAATATCTAGTGGACCTTAGCTGCATGGGGCTTTCCCCACCTTCCTTTTTTGAGCATTTAGTATCAATTTTGAGATTTTTCTTTGAGTCATCAGGGTGCTTTGGTGCAAGCTCTGAGCAGAGCCTCTCTCAGCTCAGAAAATACCCTACGTGTGTGGCGTAACAGATAGACGCCTGTGTCTTCGAAAACAGAACTTAGAAAATCCAGGGCTAAGTGTCAGGACGGCTGCACAAAGTAGCACTGCTCTCTAGGCAGCAACCTCATCCAAGACAGAGCCACAAGTTGGAGGGAATCTGCCTTCGGATCCCCAGCTCAAAGAAATCAGGATCCTGAGCATCACTGAAATGTTCTAGGGGAGCAGAGTGAAGATGAACATCCTTCTATATATCTTCAAGCAAAACCTAAGGAAGAGAGAAAGAAGAATCTTTTTTGTTTGTTTTATTTTTTGCTTTTGACTTCGGCATCCCTGATGTCTAATACTAACCATGACTGACACTGAAACCAAAGAGATATCCTTGTTTGCATGAGCCCTGAAAGAAGTGCCCTATTACGTACATAAGGAGAGGAGCCTCTGCAATGTCAGCTCAGAACTCTTTGGATCAGGGCCAGGGTCTGCTCCCTCCTTATGTAAGGACCTTGTGAGTGTAGAGTTGAAAGAGAAGCTTTTCTTCTTTGACCCAGGCATTTTGGTTGTTCTAAATGCAGAAAACTGTAGCACCACGAGCCTCACCATTCTGTTGTACCGACAAACACCTCTAGTTTATGCTTACAAAGTTCTACGTAGTTCATTTGGAGCCTTCTCAATTACCTAGCAAAAAAAATAAAGGAATCAGGTGATGTGCTTTAGGGCTTTTGTATTGTTCTTTTTAAAGAGAAGACAAGTTTTAGGACAGAAAATTATTATCTAAGTTTAACTGAGTTTAATTATTTAATTTTTACTATTAACACAACTTTAAACTTTGGAAATTTGTTTTATTATAGAAGAAACAGAAATGTTGACGGCCAACATGGATGCAGGTATGTTCACATTATTCTTTCTTATTGTGTGTGTGTGTATAAACGTATATAATTTAATTGATTCAAGCAACAATTAGCTTTTATATCGATTTAAATAGAAAAAATAACATTACATTTTTCTTTGCCTTATCACTTTGAAGAAAAACAAGCATAAATGCTTCTTGAGAACTGCTTTAAAAATGGATTGATGCATTTGACTAATTTTAAGTGAAAACAATACTCTAGCCCTTCATAAAGTTTTTCTATTTGTTATGAGCATTGTCAGGTCAATTTTGTAAAAAAAACAACAAAATTTTAAGCATGAGCCAGAACATACAATTTGAAATAGAAAAACAATGGATTTAATTGACTTAACCTGTTCTTTGCAATGTTTTAAACCATGATAATAGAAAGACTGTGAAAATCTGTACTTTGGACATTATGAATTAAAAGCCAAATTGAATGTTAATATTGAGTTTCTGGGAAAACAGTAATTGATAAGAACTTTGAGGTTAGACTGACTTGCATTAAATCCTGACTCAGTTATTTATTTGCCACATAACCTTAGGTGAGTAACTGGACCTCAGCTACAATTGGGAATAAAATGGCTCCCTATTTTAGGGGTATTTTAAACTGAAGTACATGCAAGACTCCCTTCTAATTGCCAGGCTCCAAAATTAATTAACATTTTTTAAAAATCAGGCAAGGAGTTAAAAATTTAGATCTCATAGCCACAGATACTCAGAAGGGATTTTCAACAAAGGCCCTTGGTTTTCTACCCAGGATAACATTAATTCTTAGGTGCTACCCAAGCTGATCGCACAGCCCTCAATGAATAAGACCTCTCTTCTTTCAAAGGCCCAAGCAGACATTTAAAACTTGCCATCATAATTTTCCTCCAACCTTAGGAGGGGAGGGAGCCCCCCCAAAATAATTTATCTTCATCTGTTCACAACTTCTCTCCCTTGAGGATCTACCTCCTTCTATACTAAAAGCAATTGACAGTTATATTAATTTTCCTTTCTTGTTTGAGGATGTAAACATTTTCATGACATGATAAAATATACAGGGAGAATAAGGAGAGCATCTTATACTGTTACTCTCTTCCTTTGTCCTGAATTCTCTTGCAGATCCTTGTCTTAAGCCTAGCTCTGCCATGTTTTCTTCCCAGCAACAAATGTACCACATCTGAACGTGAAGGAAACATCGAATGTCAAGTGGCTAAACACATACCCACTCTCCTGGCCACCTGACCAGGGACTGTCTAGGGGTTCCTGGCACATTATCTCTCCAGGTTAATGTGATTATTAAATGAAATAACCATAGACAAAGTACTTAGCATGGGGCCTGACACATCATTATTAATGATGTTAATATTAATATCATTCAAAAGATTTCCATATAAAGAGCCTCTAAAAAGTAAAAACTATGGAAATGAGAAGACAGGAGCTTTCTGCCCCAAGGCTGCCACTCTGAGCTGACCGAGCAGTAATGCCTGGGCTGGTGCTATTTCTCATTGGCCAAAGATCGGCAAATGTTGACTCGTCAGCCAGCCTCCTCCTGCCACTAGTCCACCTTTAAGAAGACTTTGAGATAATCAAGACAATTTTAATGTTAAGTCAGTATGTTTCAACAACATGAAAAGTACAGTTTAGCATCCAAAATAATTCACTGATGAATCTGGCCTCTTTCATATTAGCTGTGACTCTGGGTTTTTTTTTTTTGTTTTGTTTTTGTTTTTTTGTGGCATACATCAATTGAGAAGTGTTTGCCCACAAGGTAATGGGTTCACAATCACGAGGCCTGGATGGTGTGGCTCAGTGGATTGAGCTTTGGCCTGCAAACTGAAAGGTCACTGGTTCAATACCTGGTCACATGCCTGGGTTGCGGGCCAGGTTCCCAGTTGGGGGTGTGATCAGGTTCCGATCAATGTAAATGCTGATGTTTCTCTCCCTATCTTCCTCCCTCCGTTTCCCTCTCTCTAGAAATAAATAAATAAATAAAATCTTTTTTAAAAATCATGATACAATCTCTTTTCTTGAAGAAAGAAAACGGATAAAATCATTGTTCCCTAAACTATCCTGTGGAGTTAAAAACAGCATGCCCACTCGAAGGAAACGAGTCGTTGGAGGAAAACCAGCAGAAAAGGTAAACCTGCATGAAAAATTCCCTCTTACTTCCCAGGAATGGCCTGAGTTTGGGGGGATACAGGGGAGGGGGGGCATATGTAATTCTTGCAATAGAAATATCTTAGAGCTACCTGTTTGTAGAATGACAGTAACCACCCAAATGTCTTTACAGGGAGACTTCCCATGGCAGATAGCAATTAAGGAAGATGGTAAAGTCACCTGTGGAGGCATTTATATTGGTGGCTGTTGGATGCTGACTGCTGCACACTGTGTCAGGTAAACAATGTCTCCAGTAGATTTTGGAGTTCCTGAAACATTGAAAATGAGTAATAGAGACTGTGACAGATGATAAACAGAAACATATGTGAAAGAAGTCATTGACACCCACTGATATTCACAATAGGGACCTCAGAGGCCAATCCCCCAGAACCTCCTGTGTTCCCCCAGCCCAGAGTGTTGATCTCAGCTCGCAAGGGCAGACCAAACTTGCTGGTACCAAGTTACTTCACTTGGCTCATTTGCATGGTGGGAAAGTAAGTTGATGATAACTACATTTATCTCCTCCTTTGTCAGGGTTTTGAGATTCTCAGGTTAGAGAAGTGGAGTAGGCATAGTGTGTCTGGATTCAACATTAGGACAAGACAAAAGATGTCTCCTAATTACCTACAGATGGGAAACATAATTTTCATTCAGGGCCAGTAAGGCAGTTAATAAGTGTCTTTATTCACTGGCTAGGGCTGCCATAAGTAAACACGAAGGTAGGAGGGGGCAGGGCTTAAACAACAGAAATTTATTTTCTCATAGTCTGGAGGCTGGAAGTTCAAGATGAAGATGTCGGTAGGGGTGGTTTCTCTTTGGCACGAAGACAGCTGCCTTCTTGCTGTGTCCTCACATGGCCTTTTCTCTGCGTGCTTGCATTCCTGACGTCTCTTTCTGGTTTTATAAGGAGACCAGTCATATTGGATTAGCCTCCACTCCTATGACCTCATTTAACCTTGGTTAAACCTCTTTGATGGTCCTATCTGCAAATACATTTCGTCACATTTGGGATTAGGGCTTGAACATGTGAATTTTAGGGGGATACAACTGAGTCCATGACAGTGACTGCAGGGAAATACCTACAAGGTGTTGGTAATGAATGAAGGTCATCTCAGAGGAGGACAGAGTTTGGGGTTCTGGCCTCAGTTCTGATGATTAGAATGAACGAAATATCATTTATTGAGCACCTCTTACAGACCAAATACTGAGCCTGGCACTTTCACATATGTTATTTTGTTTTAATATTCTCACAGTTCTGAGAGGTAAATGCTACTCTTCTCATTATATAGATAAGAAAACTGAGAATGAAAACTTACATGACTTGGCTGAAGCTACACTACTAGTCAGTAGCAGAGCCAGAATAAAATCAGGTTCAACATATCTGACAGTAACTCAGATGAAGGCCTCCTAAACAAATCTGCAGATGATCCAAAGTTGAGGGGGATGGGAAACATGCTGAATGATTGATTATGTTGGGTGATGCCCGTGATGATCCTCAGGGTTTGGAGCAATGAGCCAAATCTAATTTCCTCCTTCTTAATGACTCTTTTCTCTTGTCTTCTATGAGACACACTCTCCTGGTTTTCTACCATGCTCTGTAGAGGCCATGCCTTCCCTGCCTTTTTTGCAGCTTCCCCTTCCTGTGACTGAACATTATTGCTCAAGTGAAATTCTGGAGTTCTTCAATATTTAGCCTGATTTCCCCTTCTCTTCTTACTTCTCTCTAAAGTTAACTGTGCTCCATGCTAAACAATGCTATAAGCTGACACAATGATATCTCCAGCCTGGACCTCTCCTCCAACCACTGACCGTCTACAGCCCACCAATACTTCTTGGCTATATCAAAAGCACATCAAATTCAAAATCTGTAAGAGTGAGCTCACGAGATGCCTCTTGCCCCAAATACGGTTCTGTCCCAGTGTTCCCTATCTCAACAAACAGCAATGCCACTCATCTAGTTACACCAGACAGAAATCTAAGCATCATCACATGTCACATCCTCAACCCTACACAGCCCAGGCAATATATCACCGACTCTAGGTGGCATTTTTACTTTCTAATTATTTGATTTCAAAACTTTCCATCTCTGTGGTTACCCCGCTTTCACCTCTCATCTGAATTATACCAACTGCCTCCTAAATGGCTACCTACATTCACTCTGCCCACCTCCTCCCTCATCTATCCATTCTCTACTATGCAGCAAGAGTGTCACGGGGGGGGGGGATCGTACCTGCCGATACCTGTGGGTGACCGCGACCCGATGCGTGTATGAATCTCATACCGAGACACGCGGGGAAAGAGAGACTGGGGCCACATGATCAATTCCTCCCATCTCAGGAAAAAGCCCAGTGGCTTGCCCAGCTGGGGTTTTTATTAGGGGCATTAGCACACATTTACATTGGATTGATTATTCATGAGATTAAGCAGAACAGGGGTAAGATTACTCATTAGCAGGGCATTAGGATGTAAATTCAGGTCCGGAGGCAGACAGGACCAGATTAATGTAATATGCAGGGCACAGCAAGCCAGAATTTTTTAAGATACATCTTTGCCATATTCCTATTAGAGAATTCCCATTCCACAGACATGATCCACACTTGCTCACACGGGAATCACATGGAGCTGTGCTCAAAACATGTAAATTCCAGAACATGCGTGTTGAAATCACTGCCACACAAGAGCAATATTTTCATACCTGGTTTTGATCACTTATTGCTCAAAACTCAATGGCTTTGCATTCCTCATAGGATAAAAAAAGAAAACTAAACAAAAACATAGCATGACCCAGTAGGCCCCATATGACCTGAGCTCTATTTTCCTTGGTCAATCTCACCTTTCCCCAGGCTTTACCTCTTGCTCTCTGCTCCACCTTCCTCAGAGAACCTTCCCTGGCTCCCATAAGTCACAGAAGTCCTCTTGGTAAGTTCTAGAACCCATGTGCTTTCATTCCTCTCACTTTTCACATTAGAATACATGGCTTCATTAGTGTGATTATCTATTTAATGCTACATCTTTCCCTAAATGCTGAGCTCCATGAAGGCAGGAACTATTTCTGATTTTGCTCATTTTTCTACTCCAATGCCTACCACAGTACCTGCTATGCAGTAGGTGCACACTAAGTATTTGTTTAGTAAACTGAATGCATAAACAGGGTTAACCTTTCAACAATATTCAGGACCTCTGATCCTAAAAAAACAAAATTAATATGAAGAACAGCATTCTTGGAACACTAAGTGTTAAATAAAGGCATCCTGAACACCTCATTAGCTCGTAGGACATCACCATTTAAGGTGATTACCTGAGAAAAATGATGGTAGGTGCCCAATTTCCTAGAAACCAAGAGCTGAAAATTGGTACAAAATGGGGTGAGGCATAACAGGCTCATTCGCCATTTAGCTCATTCACCATTGCTTGCTTGCTTTTTCTTTTCTTTCCTTTCTTTCTTTTTCTATATTTGAAAATTGACTTTTTCATTTTTTTTACTTTTACTTTTATCTTATTTTAAATTATATTTTATTGATTATGCTATTGTAGTTAATCTAATTTTTTCTCCTTTGCCACCGTTCACCCAGCAACCCCCACTCCCTCAGGCAATCCCCATTCCATTGTCCCTGTCCATGGGTCATACGTATCTGTTCTTTGGCTACTCTATTTCCTATGCTATACTTTACATCTCCATGACTATTCTGTAACTGCTAATTTGTACTTCTTAATCCATTCATCTTTTTCACCCATTCTCTACCTCCCCACCCAATCTGGCAACCATCAAAACATTCTCTGTATCTATTATTCTGCTTCTGTTCTGCTTGCTTGTTTACTTTGTTTTTTAGATTCAATCATCAATAGATAGTATTTATTGCTATTTTATTGTTCATATTTTTTATTTTCTTCTACTTAAAGAACATTCTTTAACATTTCATATAGTACTGGTTTTGTGGTGATGAATTCCTTTAGCTTTGTTTTGTTTGGGAAGCTCTTTAGCTGTCCTTTGATTCCAAATGATAGCTTTGCTGTATAGAGTAATCTAGGTTGTAACTCCTTGCTTTTAATCACTTTGAATATTTCTTGCCAATCCCTTCTAGCCTGCAGTTTCTTTTCAGAAATCAGCTGATAGTCTTATGGGGGCTTCCATGTAGGTAACTAACTGCTTTCCTCTTGCTGCTTTTAATATTCGCTCTTTGTCTTTAACCTTTGGCATTCTAATTATGGTGTGTCGTGGTATGGGCCTCTTTGGGTTTATCTTGTTTGAGACTCTCTGCACTTCCTGGACTTGTATGTCTATTTCCTCCCCCAAGTTAAGGAGGTTTTCTTTCATTATTTTTTCAAAGAGATTTCCAATTTCTTGCCCTTCTCTTTTCGGCACCCCCATGATGTGAATGTTGGTAGGCTTGAAATTTTCCCAGAGGCTCCTTACACTATCCTCATTTTTTTGGATTCTGTTTTTTTGCTGTCCTGATTGGTTGTTTTTTTCTCTTTATATTCCAAATCACTGCTTTCATTCTTGGCTCATCCACTGTACAGCTGATTCCTTATAAATTGTTCTTTTTTTTTTTTAATTAGTGTATACTTCATTTCTGGCTGGATCTTATTTATGCTGTTGAGGTTCTCACAAAGTTTCTTCAGCATCCTTATAACCAGTGTTTTGAACTCTGTATCTAGTAGATTGTTTCTCTCCATTTTGTTTAGTTCTTTTTCTGGAGTTTTGTTCTGTTCTTTCATTTGGGCCATGCTTCTTTGTCTCCTCATTGTGGCAGCCTCTCTGTGTTTGTTTTTATGTATTAGGTAGCTGCTACATCTCCCAGACTTGGTAGAGTAGTCTAATGTAGTAGGTGTCCTGTAGGATCCAGTGACACAGCCTCCCTTATTACCCAAGCTGGATACTCAAGGTGTGGCCACTGAGTGGGTTGTGAATAGCTTCCTGTCATATCTGAGTCTTTATTGCTGTTGGCACATCGAAGTTCAGCCACCAACTGTGTTCTGTCTGGGGTCACACAGCATAAGTTATAAAGTTATCTTCAGATGGCTGCTACTTTGCTGGACTTGGAGGTGCCCAAAGGAGGCCAAGCTGTGAACCAAGGCCATCTGCTGCTAGTGACAGGCATGGGGCAACTTTGCAAAAGGTACAGGGCTCACTGAAGCCAGATGTTTTTTCAAGAGAATTTAGGAAAATCTTAAGCATGAGCCACAACAAGCCATTCATATGCAAAATCCACTGGAAATAGTTTGGGTGGGCCTGAAAGTTGGGTGGGACAGGGCCTCATGGAATCATTAGAGGACAGGCAAATGGTGTGAGCTAGGATGATGGAATCTCAGCTATGGTACCCGCCTGCCAGCTCTGTGGCTCTGCTGAGACAGGGCTCAGAAAAGGAACAGTGGCTTCTACCAGTACTTCTGTCTGGGAGAAAGATGCCTCCCAGCTCTCACCCTGATGCCAGACAATCAGTTCCTCTCTTTATGTCTCTGATACCTTTCAGTCTGCTACCCCCACACTACAGCTCAGAGGGAGTGAGTCTGAGTAGTTCTGTGTGGGGGTCCTTAAGAGGAACTGCCTGACAGCCCAGCAATTTCTGTCTTCCACAGCCTCAATCCTCACTGGTTTTTACAGCCAGAAGTTATGGCGACTTCTCTTCCTAGCACTGGAACCCTGGGCTGGGTGGCCAGATGTGAGGCTAGGACCCCTTTCTCCTGACATATCCCTCCTGATTTTTATCCCCACACTTGGGCATGGGTCCAGCCTGTTCTACTTCTCTACCCTTCCTACCAGTTTGGATGTAGTTTCTTCTTTAATTCTGTAGTCTGACTTCCATTTATCTCAGTTTCGAATGTTCTGAATGATGGTTGTTTTCTAGTTTAGTTGTAATTGCGATGTGGTTGTGTGAGGAGGTAAGCCATGTTTTCCTATGCTGACATCTTGACCAGAAGTCATTCACCATTTCAACCAGATTTTAAAACAGCTACTATGTTCCATGTACAATACTAGGCATAGACAGCTCTCATAGATTAATAAGACCCCATTTTTGCCTCCAAGGCTGTGAGCAAATAAATAAAATGCAAAGTTAGGATAAAATTTAAAGGTCAGGATGGCAACTGCTGTAGTGTTCACTCAGAAACTCTGGGGTTACCAGATTAATGAAAGGGTACAGTCTGATTCCCCATTTCTGGCTAGATACTGCCTGGTCTCTGCAAACACCTTCAGTAATGGTGCTCTCACTGCACAGGAAGCCAACTCATTCCACCTGTGTGCATCTCGGGCTGTTAGAGAATTCTTTATGTCCCTGATATCAAGCAGTTACATGAATTATTCCTCTCTTCACTTACCCACTGACTTTAACATTCTCTTAAGTAAACTTAATCACACTGCTTTATGACAGCAAGGATAAAAAAAAATCGTGGAAAGTTAAAAATGTTCTTTAGAAGTGAGACTATCAAGTTTTGGGAGTGGGGCATGGGTTGGGCCAAGGAGGGCAAAGGAGTAAATATTGGGACAACTGTAATAGAACAACAACAACAAAAAAAAATAAAGTATAAAAAAAAGATGAAGCATCAGAAGTCCATGTTTGTAGTTGTTTTTTTCTCTCAACGTATTTTATTTCCCTTCTCCCCCTTTTTTATAGAGCCAGTAAAATGCACCGTTACCAAATATGGATATCATTACTAGACTGGATAAACCCCAATGCTGGGATAGTTGTTCAGAAGGTCAATAAAATTATTATCCACGAAAAGTACAATGGAGCCACCTACCAAAATGACATAGCTTTGATTGAAATGAAAAAACATGCAACGAAAACTGACTGTGTGCTGCCTTCTGTCCCTGCCTGTGTTCCCTGGTCTCCATATTTATTCCAACCTAATGATAAATGCATCATTTCTGGCTGGGGTCGAGAAAAAGGTATTTGTTTTACAATTTGTTAATCATAACCTAGAGGCTGAAAATAAATAAAATATAAATGCATAGGGGATAATCTCCTAATGCTCAGAGAGAACATAGCATCAAATCTAGTAAAGTGAACACCCAGCAGGCTGGCTCCCTGGGTGTAGGACCTGTGCAGCTGCTTAGCATGCTGGGCCCTGAGGGGCCCGTGCTTGGTTACTGCTCTGCTGTCGCCACCATGAAATTCTAAATAATTTCTGCAGGAAACCCACCTCACATTCACTTTTCATTGACCTTTGCAAAGTATGTAGCCAATCCTGACCCGGATTTTCAAGGGACACCTGCACTCCGTGATCCTAAAGCATACAATGAGGGGTAACTGTTCACCAAGAAAAAGGACAGTGACAGGGACATAAAGGATGGCTCTGGGATCTGTGGGGGAGACCTGGATGGAAGCTAAGCAGGCTTTTGAAGGGACGGTGACAGCACCCGCAGAGTCGGTGCTCCCACAACCGTTCTGCTCACTCCTCTCCCCCCTGCTCTCCGCACCCTGCACCCAACGTTCCACAAAGAAAAAGACAACATAAAGAATTCATTCTCTGAGCCTCTAAGATTTGAGGTGAACATTCATAGGAACAAGAGATGTGGACACTTAGGCACAAATTATTAGAAAGACCTGCTAAATGAGAGGTTAGATTAGAATTAAATTAGCAATGCTTTTCTTTCATCTTGAAGAGTTAGCCTTGAAATTTAGCTTCCTTCTGACCTCTTAAAGTCTCTTTGTAAATCACTCCATTCTATTGATCTTATAGACTCATATCCAATGCATCCTTTATAATTGCCGCACTGAAAAGTATAAAGTATATGTATAAATTCACCTAGATTTGTGCTATGTTTGAATACCCAAGACTTACAAAATACTGAATTTTATTAGTAATTAATTCACCCAGAAAGCACTATGTACTTATAGTAAAAAACAAACACACACACACTTTTATGTACATTTACAAATATACACAAAAGTAGAAGTAAAAGTATAATAAATCCATTTATTCATCACCCAGTTCCACAGTTATCAACATTCTACCATTCTAATTTTATCTCCCTGAATCAATAACTATTTCAATGGGATAATTAGGAAGATTTATTTATAAAGGGGTTAATTATAAAGATGTGGGTGTAGGGTTGGGGACCACAAGAGCTATGCAGAAACCCAGGATTAATAGTACCAGAACTGAGACCTCTGCTAGATCTGATGTGTAAAGGAAAAGAGAAGCTACTAGAAGGAGAAAGAGCCTTAAGTATAGCAGGCTGCTTTGAGAGAAGTAGTGACCTTGAGTTGAAGGTGATAGCTAGCCCAAAGCTTGCTAGCTTCTCCCCTTCCCTCCTTCCCTTCTGTTGGAGTCTTCCATTGGAGAACCTGCTGGAAACCAGAGGCTAAGGGATTCCTACTGAAGTATCTCCTACCTCCAATTTAGGCCCTTAGGGCAAGGAGCAGGGCATTGAAGACTGGAGAATGGTTCTGAATCAATCAGAAGCTATTCAGCATATTCCCAACACACACTTATTTTTTTTCCTTGAAATATATTAAATCAAATCCCAGATATCATATAATTTCACCTATGAATACTCCAGTAAATATCTTTACCAGGTGAAGACTTAAAAAAAACCTACCACTTTTCATACTCAAAAAAATGAAAGTGATTTGGCAATGTCACCTAATAACCAGCACTTGCTTAACATTCCTCAATTGTTTACAACATATTTTTACAATCAGATTCTTTCCATTGGGATCTAAACAAAGGCCACATGTTGCACTTGGTGGCTATTTTTCTTAAATCTCTTTTAATCTAGAACAGTTACTCCTTTCTTCTATTTAAATGTATTCATTAAAGAAATTGGGTCATTCTTATTTTAGAATTTCCACACCTTGCATTTGGTTGATTGTGGCATTGAACAGGTTCTCCTATTCCATGTATTTTCTATAAATGGTAGATATGTTCTTATGCATCCGTTTGTTTATTAATCAGATATGGTTTAACACCTTTATTGAGCCCTTACTATGTGTCAAGAACACTAACATGCTAGGATTTTACTGATTAAAACGATGGACCCAGTCCAAAACAAGGGGATGCTGAGGCAACAAGGTTGAGAGACAAAGGGCAGCTCTTAAGGGACGTCCAGCTCTCCAGGGTTTCCTCTCCTCCCCTTTGGGAGCCACCAGCCGTGGGTGCTACCATCAACGACAGCGTGAGGAGTGCCTGGAGAACTATACAGAACAAGAGTTCAGGGGAGGGAGCAGTCTTCCAAGTCATTAAAAATTTCTCACATAGTACAAGAACTCCCCATTTTAAAGGGCTTCTCCTGAGCTAGGGGAAACAATAAATTGCTAATTTTTAAAAAGCTCTTATCCTGAGGAAGGTAGCCATCTTGAGGCTAACTTGAAGTAGGGCTCGAAGGAGAAAAAAAGAAACTCCAGATTTGCCATATACTTTGGTGGATTTTTGTCTGCCTCTGCCTCCCAGAAGGGAAGATTAGTTCTGCAGTTAACTATTGGGGTGGCAAAAAAGTTCATTTGTTTTTTTCCATATGATGGCTTATAGAGCTTAGTTGTCTTTAACTTCATTCAAAACAATTTTGTTAGATGGTATTGTGACAGTTATCATAACAGTGTACATTTAAGAAAATAACTTATCAAAATGAGTGAATTTTTATGTGGCCATTTTAATATTGAAGATGGAAGAAAATAAGCAACACTTTTGGTGTATTATGCTATTATGCTTTATTATTTCAAGAAAGGTAAAAATGCAACTGAAATGCAAGAAAGGAAATGGTTGTGCAGCATATGGAGCAGGTTCTGTGACTGATCGGACATGTCAAAAGTGGCTTGCAAAGTTTTATGCTGGAGATTTCTCGCCAGACAATGCTCCATGGTTGGACAGACCAGTTGAAGTTGCTAGCAATCAAATCGAGACATTAACTGAAACGATTAGCGTTATGCCACGCTGGAGATAACCGACATACTAAAAACATCCAAATCAATAATGCTTGGTGAAAATGAAAAATGTTTTGTTTTATGGAAAAAATGATTCGGACTTTTTGGCCTACACAATAATATGTGCTTACTACAGTGCTAGACTCTGTGGGACTGTTCTCTCAGGATAAGCCAGAGAGATCTCTGTCTCCAGGTAGTTTATAGGTTAATTGAGAAGGTAAGTCATTTGGCATAAGATGTTTAGTGTATGATTGAATGACTGAGTTCATGGATTACTTGTATAACTTTTTATTAAGCAACTACTGTGTGCTAGAGTGAGGCTGGGGGCTGCGCAGCAAGGAACGAGTCAGGCCTGGCACTGGCCGTCCCAAGGCATGAGAGCTGCTGAAAGCTGGGAAAAGGAGTAGGGGGGCTGGGCAAAGAGTCACTCGTTCTCCCTGACACCTCACCCTGTATTCTTCAGTTTTTCTCATCTTCCCTGGACTCCCGATCCACAGTAGTACCTGGTCCTTCTCTTTTCTGGGACACAAAATGTCCAAGTCCCAAATCTCTAACTTAAATGGAAAGGAAATCCTATATCCTCTTCAATCACTTTCAGATCCCTTAGGAGATGGAGTTCCTCACGGACACACAACACGCACACATGCCTATAGCTTTGTATTTTCTTTATTGTAACTTCTTACATTAAAAAGCTCTTTTCACTCTAACAAGCACTTTCAAGGAAATGAGGAACTATAAGAAAATAGGAGCTATTTCCATGAGAAGACCCCGATCCCTGATTCCTCCCCAACTCCCCCATTTGTCTAGGCAATCAGAGGGTAAGGAGTTTACCTCACTCATCTCAGCTCGCGACTAAATGAGTGTGACTTCAGAGCGTCTCCTGACCATTTTTAGTAAGACAAATACAGAAAGTGGGGATATGAGCAATATGTGGTTAAACATGCTAATGAATTATCCTCAAAAGTATTTAAGAATATATATATGCTTTTATCTTCCCAATGGTTTACTAAACTACGAGACTAAGTATTTATTTAGATTTCTCATTTGTGACTTCTAAATATCTATTTGTTTTCTCGCTTTGTTTAGATAACACAAAAGTCTATTCACTTCGTTGGGGTGAAGTTAATCTAATAGCTAACTGCTCTAAGTTTTACCCAGGTCGGTTCTTTGAAAAAGAAATGGAATGTGCAGGTAAGCACTCCATAGTTTCTCTGATATGTTTTTATGCATACTCCCTAACAAATGTGTCTCCCCCACCCTACCAAATTAGCACCCTTGCTCTGGGCCCTGAACCCTTTCATTTGGCCTTCTGGCTATTGCGTTATCCAACTCCTTCAGTCTCTTCCCCTTAGTTCAAGTTTCCTCATTCTAATACTAAGAGGAAAGTCTTCCTTAAGCTATTTTACAGCAGTATAGCAAGGTGACTAAGAGCACGGACTCTGGAACCAGACCGCCTGGCTTTACATCCTTGTTTTTGCCCACTAATACTCATGTGGCCTTGAGCAAGCTTCCTTATCTGCAAAAGTGGGGCTCTTAATAGACATGGACACTGAGATGCAGAGAGTTACCTAATTTGCCCAAAGTCTTGCAGACAAATGGTATGTCCAGGATCAAAACCCAAACTTCTTCCAAATAAAAATCCAAATGATTTCATTTCAAATGCATACAGTTGGAATTAAATTCTCTCTCCTCGGAAGTCCCATTGCATTTCTTACAATACCTGCCACTGTCTCCTTGGTTATCCCAGTGATGCCAGTGCCCCTACCTAATACAACACAGCAGTTCCGACTTCGGGTGGAGACCCAAAGGCAGGCCACCAGCCAGGCAGTGCCTTAACAATGCTTTACTGAAACCACCTGTAAGGAGTGTATTACAGAAAAAGAGAAGTATTGACATCCTGTAAATGCTTGGATACAGTGATTTAAAAGTCTTAGAAAGTTGTAAGAGTGAGAAGAAAGTAAATAGACCATTTCCTGTGTCCTCCCATCTTAAAATGGAATTCGGGATTATAGAGACGAAGGGAAGGATAGCACACAATCTGCCAGGAGGCAACATCACAGTTGAGAGGACAAGTGTGAGGTCTGGCTGCCTAAATCCAGGCTCTGCCACTCAGTAGCTGTACGGCCTTGGGCAAGAGGTGCATATTTATAACCTCTCTATGCTTTATTTGTTTCATTTTAAAATAATGATAATAATGATACCTCATAGGGCTGTGGTGAGGATTAAAGCAATAAATGACTAATACATATAAGCACTCAATAAGCACTAGGCGCTCCTATTACTTTCCCACTCGGCATTCGGTGCTACTCTCAGAATGCAATCTCATCGTAGCATATACCTACATAACGTAGAGAAAGCAGGGAGAGTACTTGCTCGATTTAGAGAACGAGTAGAAAACAAAGTATTTTCCAACCTGCATGCTACAACTCCGTGGGCCCAGCAGGGGCCTGCAAGGGAGAGCAGGCATTCCTTCCTGTAGGAACGCGTGAGAACGCAAAGTCATTACACTCATTGTGGCAAAGGCAAGCAGGCAGCACCGTGGCCTTGACAAATGCAAGTAAATGAGCGATTCCCTTTTTCCTTTGTCTTTCTCAGGTACAGATGATGGTTCCATCGATGCCTGTAAAGGGGACTCTGGAGGCCCCTTAGTCTGCAAGGATGCCAACAACGTGACTTATGTCTGGGGTGTTGTGAGCTGGGGCGAAAACTGCGGAAAAGCAGAGTTCCCAGGTGTTTACACCAAAGTGGCCAATTATTTTGACTGGATTAGCTATCATGTGGGAAGGTCTCTTATTTCTCAGTACAATGTATAAAACCTCTCTTTTTCCTACTCCTTTTCTCTCAGCAGTTCCATTTTAATTGAAATGATACTGTATAATTTGTACTTCTCTAGAAAAAAATAAAGCAAATTTTATTGGACATTTTTAAAGGTCTCTGCAAAGCTTATGCCATATTGGAATTTTGCTGTATAATCCTCCAATAAATGTTTTAGTCAACCATACATGTTTTATTTATTAGAGATGTGGTTAAATGATCTCTTCAGAGTAGAGTGATACGCTGAGAATCCTAAAGGTATAGCTAGTTGAGAGGCACACCAGTCACATCAGCCTACATTCCAACCCTGCTTCTACCATCTACTAATCACTTGAACATGGGAAATACATTATCTACTTTGTGTCTCATTTTCCATCTTTAAAACGAAAACTGGAATTTTGAGAAAATAAAACTACATACTGAAATAAAATGTTTGGCATAGGACCTGTCGCAGGGAAATAACTGACCTCGCAGTCTTTGTCTCATTTCTCTTCTTTAACAATGAAAAGTTCTTGAAAAATTTCTCTAGTTCCTCATTTCACAAGTTCTCCTTGACCCTTTCTTTAAACCGCTCCATAGACATGTGATACAACCACTGACCTCCTCAATGTCAAAGCTCACAGCCAACCCCCCAGGGCACCTGGCCTGCTGCCTCCCTAGCCGCTGGTCTCAGCCCCCTCTCCAACCCCCTCCTTCTGGTCACTTCTCTCTTTTTCCATTTCTCCTGGTGACGTCATCTAGACTCGGCTTTAAATCCCACTCATAGTCCAATGGCTCTCAAATCCATTATCTCCAGCCATGACCTTTCCTAGAACTCTGGACTTAACATCACCTATTTCATAGCATTTCAAAAGAAACATGGCCACCCCAAATCTCTGTGCCTTCTTAAACCTGTTCCTCCCTCCTCAGTAAATGGCACCAGCATCAACGTAGGGCTCGCCTGTGGAGCCAATGTATGGTAGGTGCCCAGGCTCTCTGTGTCACACGGCCCTGCTGTAATCTCACCATAGCACTTGTCATCACACAAGGACTTGTCATGACAAGTTTCTCTTTTTATCTCTTTGTCTTCCTCTTCCCATTATACTGCAAGACACGTGAGAAGAGAGACTGTGTTCCTTCTGTCTGCATCCCTATCATTTGATTCATAGAAGGTACTTGATGAACAAACATTAGCTTCCTTTATTATTTTTTTACTTATTGATTTTTAGAGAGAGAGCGAAACATCAATTTGTTGTTCTACTTATTTATGCATTCATTGGTTGATTCTTGTATATACCCTGACTGGGGATCGAACCCACAACCTTAGGGTACGGGGATGATGCTCTAACCAACTGACCTACGTGGCCAGGGCCTACTATTATTTTTTTTTAAAAGATTTTATTTATTTATTTTTAGAGAGAGGAGAAGGGAGGGAGAAACAGCAATGTATGGTTGCTTCTCACATGGCCCTCACTGGGGACCTGGCCCGCAACCCAGGCATGTGCCCCAACTGGGAATCCAACCGGGACCAGCCCGTGCTCAATCCACTGAGCTACACCAGCCAGGCCTACTATTATTTTTTTTAAAGCACAGCTATCATCATCCTGAAG
>PVJI01026302.1:8377-19277 GCA_004026765.1 Micronycteris hirsuta | reverse complement strand
GATGAGTGCAAGCTCCATGCCCAATCTCTGTTGCCCTCTACACGCTTTCCTACTGTTGATTTCAATTTGTATTCCTTTGCTGTCATAAACTGTAACTGCGAGCTTAACAATTTGCTGAGTTCTGTGAGGCCTTCAAGGGAATTATTGAACCTGAGAGTGGGATTAAGGAGCCCTTGAACCTACCTTTCTATGGCTGCTGTCCTGATACAATAGGAGGGATGGGTCGTGGCAACAGAGATCAAATGTCCCACAGAGGCCTAAAATATTTACTCTCGAGCCCTTTCCAGAGAAGGTTTGCCAAGCCCTAGGTTAGTTGATCAATAACTAGAGTAACATCTCATTATCCATTGATTTTGAGTAGGAATAAAGGAAAAGGACCTTTTAAGTCATCACCATTTAAACTTAGCAGTCTTGTCTGAAGGAAGTTCATATTTCATCTGGAATGATTTAAGGATGAGTTAAATGCTCTATCATCAATTTACTCTTATTGTCTGCTCTGTTACCTGCTAAATCACTACCTATTTAAAGCAATGCAAAACAAGCTGCTTGCTGGTATCATGATAATAAGAACGCAGTGAGTGGGCCCTGCAGAAACACTTCCACTCATAAGATTTATGCTGATTAATTTAAAAAACTGAGAATTAGGCTATGACTATTAATAGACATTTTAAACACACAGTTGATATTCTCCTGATACATTACTGTACAGAACGTCACTGGGTAGTTTTTTATTTTACCTCAATAAAATCTTTTTTTTTTACTGTGCATTTGAAGAAAGCCTATTTTATGCTGATGGAGCATTAGGGAACAATCAATTTCTGAACATGATTTTGTTCAATAATAAAAAAAGAGTATGCAGGTTTTTTTTCCCCCACAGGAAAGAAGCATGGGGAGAAAAACCGACATGCTTAGTTTTAATCCACATTGTGGAAACTTACCTGTGACTCTGAAATACAGTAGTTCCCCCTTATCTGCAGTCTCACTTTCCACGGTTTCAATTACCCGCGGTCAACTGCAGTCCAAAAGTATTGAATGGAAAATTGAACAAATAAGGAATTTATAAGTATTAAACTGCATGCTGTTCTGAGCAGTGTGATGAAATCTCGCTCCATCCCACTCGGGATGTGACTCATCCCTTTGCCCGGTGTCTCCACACCGTACACACTCCACCTGTTAGTCACTTAGGAGCCGTCTCAGTGATCACATTGACTGTGGAAGCATCGCAGTGCTTGTGTTCCAACCACCCTTATTTTACTCCATAATGGCACCAAAGCACGAGAGTAGTGATCCTGGCAATTCAGAGAGGCCAAAGGGAAGTCATGAAGAGCTTTTCATTGAAAAGGTGTGCAAGTATAGGAAAAGACATAGTACATATAGGGTTTGTTACCATCCACAGTTTTGGCATCCACTGGGGAATCTTTGAAGGTATCCGCCATGGATAACGCAGGGGGGACTACTGTAATTGAATTGCTTTGTGACTCTTTGTTTTCACCTCTTCTCCTAAGATGCATGCCTCATTTCTGCCTTTTATGCATCACCTCATTTCCATGAAAGTGGTTACAGGAATTGAAAGTAAATGTTATTTTTACATTATCCTACCCCTTGTCTTTGCTGGACACCAAAGTAGCAGATATTCAATTAACAGCTAACATATTAATCTTCTTGGTGGCTAACATTGCTGAGAAATCACGCTGGCTTTGGGCAGGGTGCCAAGCCTTCTTGGTGACAGCCAGGCTATTTTAATTAATCTGAAGTTGCATTAAAATGACACGCTATAGTGCTTCTTCACTGATAGCATATTATACAGTTTGGTAACACACACACAAACAGGAGAACCTTCTTAGTTTACGCTTTTTGTTTGGGTTGGCTTTTAAGTACTCAAACACTACCTTATTTGGAAGCAACCAAAAACAATGTCAGAAATAAACAGTTTTGAAAGTAGGTACTTTCACACGAGACTCACAGTGCAGCGTTCCCTTCCGCTCTGACAGTGTCAGTCAGGGACACTGTTCAGTGGGTCCTCTTACCTTTATGGAGGTACTGGAGTCAAAGCGAAATGACTTGGTCTGCCCATTTTCCAGATAGACTTTCAAAACATTTGGCATAAAAAGAAGTGAATTATCCTTAACAGTTTCCTGTTTAACAACAACAACAACAAAAAGAGGGAGGAGTTTTACATCAGTAGAAGTATAATTCTGTTCTTTGCAGTCGCCACACATATCTACAAGGTGTTTTAATGCAACATCAAAACAAAATTGAACTCTCTGAGGTCAACCAAGGTGTCCCTTTGGTGCTATCCAAGTTCAGTGATTCACAGCGAAATTCTTCTTTTCCAGCTACGTATAGATCAGTTGATTCAAATCAAAGGCTGACCTTTTCCCATCAGAAAGTCAATCAGATGAGTTTGTTTGGTTTGTTTTTAAATCGAGGTTTCCCATTGGAAAATACAATGACAGAAGTGACCCCTTGGTGAATAAGCCACAGTGTTTGGGACCGCACGCCCAGACCGTAGCAGAGCACCAGCTACGAGGATGTTTGCTGGGTGCCTGCCAGAGCCCATGACAGGGAATCACAAGCGTCACTCAGCTTCAAGAGTAAAGTGATTTCGTGAAACAGTTTTTAGCTCATTAAGGAGCATTCCCCAAACTCAAAGGGGATGACATATAAGGAATGGGTTAATGTATGGATGGAGTGAACACTAAGTCCCTAACAGACAGATCGTAATTTGAAAATAACTCAGAAAGAGGTGTCTGAAACACAACCCAAAGTAAACAATAGAAACATATTCCTTGGAATTTTCTTCTCTAACTGGAAGTAGGGAGAGACAAAAGGGGGAGAAAGAAGGTATGTGGGCTGCATCCCACAATCCTTGCAGTGAACTGTGTTGCTCACATGTGCTTGGCCATGAAGTTACAGGCGTCCGGGAGAACTCAGCCATCCTGTGACCATATTTCCTTGTTTCACAGATGAGGAAACTGAAGGCGAGGTGTTCAGAGATTTGCTAATGTCCTACAGGTAGTCCATGGGGATTCAATCCCTACGTATTTCTAGGATAGGTTCTGTGCCTTTCACTTCCTATTTCTTTCTCTAAAATTCCTTCCTCTCCTTTCTATACTTCACATCTGACTTCTCGGCTACCCAGTCCTGTGAGTTCGTTTGGCTTCAAGTCCGGAAGACATGACACACAATGAGTCAGAAGAGCAGACTGGAAGTAAAGAGGGTCACAAAGCCTGAGGAGCAGACATGTGACTGAAGGTCCCCGCCACACACAGGGCTGTCGTGAGGCAGCAGAGGCTGGATAAGATGATCCACCCCGAGACCACACCAGCTCCCTCACACACCAGCTGCCCGGAACGAGCTCTGTTCTATTCAGGAACACACTGAAACTGTCCCAGCAGCTTCTAGTGCCAGTCTCTCTAGAGATGCATAAAATGATTGCCCAGTCTCATGCCCAGAAGCCTGACTAAAGATGAAGGAAGTTTCACATGGCCTTCAGTGATTCCCTCATGGCGGGAACCTTCCAGCCTTAAGCTGAATGGCCTTGTTCTGAAATGATCATGTACAGCAACTCTGCATCCAGAGTGATGGGAACGCATGGACTGAGCAGAACACACCGTGGTGTGAAGCAGGGCAGAGGAGATGGGGTGATAGATGGGTGATTGGCAGGACAAGGCCACAGCTAAATGCTCACAGGGCAGTACAGTGACAGCTTTATGCCTCCTCCCCACACAAACATCCCAAAAGTATGAGAGATTGGCCAGCTAAGCCCCTGGACTCCAAGCAGAGCAGACCGAGGTCAGCAAGCTTAGGCCAGAAGACCCTTGGACTATGAATGCCTCACCAAACATGTATGGGCTTACATCTTCAAACTCAGATCCAGGACCATGCTCAGGGGAGAGTGTGCAAGCCATACCAAGCGTGATGCAATGAGATTTCACCCTTGTGAGCTTATTTAAACAGTACCAACAGTGACCATAAAACCTCAACCAAAAGTAGCTGGCACTTCAAAGGTCTAAAAGGTAATCGTGTCCTAGATGCCAGCTTTCTAAAAACGAAAAACATTATGCTATATTTTTTGGAGAAAATTGAAAATAAAGTATCATATTAATGTTTGCACTATCCATTTTGAAGATCGGTTATGTGCCTGAGCAATCACAATTTCCATCAAGACCTATTGGTGAAAATCCTGGCAGTAATTTTTCACTTCTGGTTGCATATATGAAGGTTTTCCATCATTTTAACTTCTTCCCGTTTTGATTAGTTGAAAGAATAAAGACACTTTATTTTGGATGAGGAAAGACATTAGTGAAAATACACAATACCTTTTTCAAAATACACAAGGGGCTGTCATGGAAGGATGCTTAGTTGGCAGAACAGGAAGAAATAGGTGGGAGTTTCAAAGAGGCATATTTTACTCAAAATGAGACAAAGACAGTGACCTCAAATCAAATGAACCCCTTTGCATAATAGTGAGGTCTCTAATAGTGGAAGAGTTCAGGGAAATACTGGGCTATTCCAGATTCTGCAGACATTACAGGGAATACATCAAGCATGACCTGGGGACCACGGAAACCCTTTACAATCCTGAGGTTTGCCACCCTTCTGAAATCCACCACCGATTTCAGATCGATCGTTCCAGTGGAGCTACCGGCTTTGCTTAGTGCCTCAGTGACTCAATCTGAGTCAGAAGCAGACGACTGTCACTCACCGACACCTGGCCGTTGATGATGACCTCCTCGGAGAAGCGCACTTTGACGGGATTGGACTTTAATCTGGCCTTTTTTGCAGCACTAATAAATGCTGATTTGGGCGACTGAAAAAAAAGACAGAAAACATTTTATCTGATTATGGGTAACATAATGCAAACCTCGTAACAGTTGTTTTCTGTCTTTATCCTTGAAGCTACACAATATTTCTGAGCGTTCGGTCCATGACCAAATCAAGGAGGAAATACAAACGGCAGATGCAATCAAAACCCTGTCACGCATACGCGGCGATACGTCTGACTCAGTCACCAGACCAGAACTACAAACGGCATGTTCCACGTTCTTACTGGGCACATCTCCAAGGACCTTTTTGCATGATGGCTGTCAAAATACTTAAATCCTCATTTTAATAGAGACTTGATTAGTATGTGGGAGGTGAGGTGGTGGCCAAATCTAATGCTGGGTTTATGATGAGAGGGTCACTAATTACCTTTTTTAATAATGTGGAGAAGAGCCATCGATGAGATGAAACTAAGGGCACATGGCTCTGTGAGCAGGCAAGGACACACAGACACCCACCCATGCTGCAGGCACCCGAGACTTGAATTTCAGCCTCTTGCTGGTAGCCTGTGATCCTGTGGTCGTACTGGGCAGGGTAGAGAGAAACCCTTCACTTAGAATTGCAAGTTGGTCTGCCTTTTCTTGCAGGTTTTTGTATTGTACTATCTTTTATTGGAAAGAGGGCTGCGAGAGTCAGTTCTTCTTCCTCGGAAACTGAAAAGGGAACTGCAATGGGAAATCCTGCTCAGAAGGGGGTTGTGATTCAGGGAGCTCCCGCACTGTGTGATCTTCGTACATTTACTTCATCTGAGAATCATCCTCGTTGTATAATTTTAATGAAGCCTGAGGGGAAGGAAATTCACATCGAGTAGGTGTATGCACCACTTGTTTATTTTTGAAAAGAGTTGCATTCTCCATTGAACCTAATATAGAGGTAAATACTTAGTTTGAATCATACAATTGCTCTTTTATAGATTAAAATAGTCAAGTATTGGAAACTGCATACGGTTCAACGTAATGCTTTTCATACTATGTAGTCATAAAACATTGAGGATGTTGTATGAAGTATTCTAGCGATTCACTCTTGAATCAACACACAGGCTCGATCTTCTGCGTATTGCATTAGTTTCAAGGCACAAATACCAATTAGGGTGTCCCATACTTTGAATTTCAAGGAAAGTGGGGAAAAAGGGATTCCCATCTTTGTCAATATTATATGATTTCATTCAATTTATATGAAATATACACAATGGGAAAATCCATAGAGAAAGAAGTAGATCCGTGGTTGCCAGAGGCTCGGGGAGGGGAGAATGAGGAGTGAATATTTAATAGCCATGGGTTTTCCTTTTGGGGTGATAAAAATTTCTGCAGCTAGATAGTGGCAATGGTTACACAAGATTCTGTATGTACTTAATGCCACAGAATCGTTCACTTTAAAATGCTTAAAATGGTCTATTTATGTTATGTGTATATAATCAATAATAAAATATTTTTACTACAGTATAAAACCCTATAATGAAATAAAATCACTGCTAAAAAAACACAATAAAATATGTGTTAGTAGATTCCTAGGGGGAGTTTTGCTTTAATACTGGGGGAATCCTGTTATTTTTTCCAAAGTTCTCCTCTACTCCCATCTACTCTTCACTCCGAGCATGGTCAGAGAGCTAGATGGATGGATGGTTTGACCACCACAGCTTTAATTCCTCCACTTATGCCAGATGCTTTAAGAGAATGAATTCCCTTTAAACAAAACAAAACAAAACCAAAACAAACACTCTGAATGGCTGTTCCTCAAAAAGAACCGCATTGAACAAGCTCAACATGACTTTCAAAGTCCTGCTTGTGGAGCTGAAGCGATGACATCGGTGTTCTCATCGGTATCTTGGTAATTATAGGCCAAATTTAGGAACAATTAACAAACAAATCATATAGTAGTGAGTTCATTGGCTTTTGATGTATAATTTTTTAGCTGAAGGGAAAACATTATTCTCCCGTAATGGATTTGAGCAGGCAATATTTACACTGGCACAATGAGTTTAGCACAAGTGAAGCCGCTGTAATAAATCTGCCCTGAACAGACAGTGCTAATTAGTTAAGATGTCAGGATGCACCAGCACTCCATCTCTGGCATTGTTTGGGAACGAAGGATTTCATGCGTGTTCAATGTGCCAGAGACTGGGGCTTATTACTCTATGCATCTGAATTTTGTAATGTAATGTTTTACCGTATTTTTCTAAAATGGTCTACATAATTCCTTGCCTCCATAAAAATGTATATTTAATAGAACTTAAATTTTTAGGCATGTCATTTGATATGTAATCTGAGAATGCAGTGATGTTCCCATGGAAGTATATAGGGTTATTTGCCTCTAGATAAGTGGCCCCACATAGCAGAACTTGTCAAGATGGGATGCTTCTCTTCTCTCTGTGTAGCCAGAGCATGCCCACCACTTGTAGCCTCATCCTCACATTTATTCACCATGCCCTAAGCAGAGACCTGGTAATGTAGGAAAACCAGAAAGCAAACTAGATAGCTAAGGTAGTTAAGCAAACATTATTATACATGAATTTTGAAGTCTAACCAAGAATCCATACTAGCACAGTTTTCTTGTTCTGGATTTATGACTATTTCATATAATTGATGTATATTTTAAAAATTACTTTCTGATAATAAAAACATAAGCTCTTCCAGTCTGAAGGTTACTGAATTAGAAGCAACAAGGTCATGGCTTATTCCAATGGCTGGAGTTACTTGTGATCCATGGGAGATGTAAACCAGTCATGCCTGCAGTTTTTACTCAGATCTCTCTTTGCAGCTCAAAAAATACACAACGTGCCTACCACCAAATAACCTGATGATGTCATTCTTAGCAATCTGCAGACCTGATCATAAGCACTTCATGTCCTGTGGTACAAATGAAAATTACCATTTAGAATAATCAGAATCTCCTGCTGTTAATTAATTTTAAGATAAGAAGGCCTCTAATCAACCCCTGAACCCCTTTCTAAATTTGCGATTGCTAAGGTGGCCAGGTTAAATGTGTGGCAAGCTCCTGATGATTTTAGGTGCTCTTAGAAGTCCCTAGTACATAGGGACTTAGCTTGAAAAAATTACATTAATAAGATCAATTTCTGAAAGTGAAGTGTAAGATCTTTTTTTTTTAATATTTTTTAAAATGTATTTATTTTAGAGAGAGGAAGGGAGGGAGACAGAGAAGGAGAGAAACAGCAATGCATGGTTGCCTCTCACATGGCCCTCACTGGGGATCTGGCCCGCAACCCAGGCATGTGCCCTGACGGAGAATCGAACCGGGACCCTCTGGTTCCCAGCCCGCGCTCAATCCACTGAGCTACACCAGCCAGGGTGAAGTGTAAGATCTTGAACTTGCAATCCCTGTAGCTTTACAGTGCTACTTACATAGTAGACACAGAAAATGCTTGTTGATGAGTTAACTAGCCCATAGTTGCCCCTGGGTAACTTAGTTTGGAGTCCCCCTAAAATAGTCCCTAAGACAAAGATTCACAAGCAGGTAGCTGATTTGGGAGGTGCTCTCAGGAAGCACAGGTAGGTAAGTGGGGGAAAGAAGAGAGGTAAGTGGGGTAAGCCAATACAGTAATAATTGTTAAGTCAGGCACCACTGTAAATAACTGAAACTTAACCCTCCTGGCAACCTTGGGAAACAAGGCAGACCAGAGGCCACAGAGTTATACTGACTGAGAAGAGGGGAAGCTGGGGCATTTATGCACCAGACCCTCCCTGGCAAGCAGTGATGGAATGGCTGCTCTTCTGGGAGGGGTCATTCTTCAGCACTTCCGGTATGCTCCATGAGCATGCTCCTGTAGCCAGAAAAAGCCCACAGGCAACGTATCACTGGTGCTTTCAGTTAGAAATTGGGTTGGCATGCTTGACATGACACATCTGTTTGGGATACGGTCCCAGTTCTGATAGCATCTGCTACACTGGGGCTTCCATGAGGAAGTCTGTAGCATGCCTCAGGTGTGTGGAACACACTGGAAGGTAGGCAGGAAGTGAGAGACAGGGAAACGGGTCCCTTGGCTCTCTGGCCTAGAAGAAAACTGAAGGAATGTAAATCACGGTAGCTCAGGGACACCAGAACTGAAAATTATTTAGCCCAAGTCCCAGAGTTGGGGTTGTGTGAGGGTAGGTTATAGAGACTATTTCAACACTCTCTGTCTCAGGTAGTGTTGAACTGGGAAGCTCCGGACTTGGGAACTGGGGAAAGGAAAGAAGAAAGAAACTGAATGAGAAAGATCTGTAATGAAAAATAGCAACAGTACAAGGAAAGAAGAAATTACACCAGAACCAGAGAAATAAAATTCATGAGTAACTCAGAGATTTTCCTTCTAAAATTTCATCCTTAGGAAATACTACTAAATATGGATTAAGATGTATACACAAAGATGTTCCTTGCAGAATTATTTAAAATAGCAAAATGTTAAAGCCATTATGAAGGGCTCAATGATAGGCAGCTGGTTAAGTGAATCTTGGCTCAATGTAATGTTGTATAGTCATGTATATGATGCTTATAAGCAGAATAAAATTATACATACACTATGACCTCAGATGTTGGCAAGGCCTAGAGTAAAGGCCTGAAGGAAATGGGCCAAAATGTTTACAATGGTGTCTCTGAGGAAAAGGTTTGCTGACGCGTATTTTCTGCTTCTGTATTTCCTTCTGGATTTACACAATTTGTTTTCTGAGAAATAAAGTAAACATGGTAGAGACAGAGAGTGTGAGCCCTCCATATTGCTGAAAACAGAAGGTAGCAACCTATTAAGAATTATTTCTTCTCAAAGAATTTCAGGGATCCTAAGATCTTCTTCCAGGTCCCCTTGATCTGGGCCTCATTAGAGATGGATTTTTGTGACTGGCTCATGTTGGGGTGCCCTGAGCCCAGGTGGAATATGGCAAGAGAGTGTAACTGTTGGCTCTTTGTCTTGACTGGACCTTATTATGCAGAGGGAATACAACATAAAAATGCTGTCCAGCAAATTACAAACAAATTAAAATGCTAATTTTTATTGTCTATAATAAAAATAAAATTTATGGACTTTCTTTTGGTCTAGTGGGTCCTTTGTTTCTGTGTGTCAATCCTGATTGCCAAGAGAATGTTTGGACAATAAATAAAAACCAATTAAAAAAATTAGCCCTGGCTGTTGTGGCTCAGTGGATTGAGCACTGGCCTGTGAACCAAAGGGTCGCTGGTTTGATTCCCAGTAGGGCACATGCCTGGGTTGTGGGCCAGGTCCCCCGTGGGGGCATGCAAGAGGCAACCACACATTGATGTTTCTCTCCCTCTCTTTCTTCCTCCCTTATACTCTCTAAAACAATAAATACATAAATAAAATCTTAAAAAGAAATAATTTGCTTGTAGGAAAATCCAAACACAAATATAGAAGTAAAAATTTGCAATTTGTTTTTCTCTCATCTGCTCTCCTCTCTACATGTAATATATCTTTTAAATAACTTTGGGATTTTAACTCCTTTATTTCAACGCCTACAATTTAGAGGAGAAAAGCACCACCTTGGGCGAGATGAGTAAGGGAAAACTTTAGCTAGGATAGTGGTCCCCAAGAGAGGGAGATTTTGCTTCCCAGGGAACATCTGGCCAAGTCTGGAGACCTTTTCGGTTGTCACAACTAGGGGAGAGTTACTACTGCCATCTAGTGGGTGGAGGCCAGGGATGCTGCCCAACGTCTTACAGAGCAAACGACAGCCCCCACCACAGAGAATTCTCCAGCCCAAATGGCAACAGTGCCAACATTGAGAGACTCTAAGGTAGCATTTAGAATTTGTGCTCAGACTTGAAGGGTGAGAAGGATTCAACTAGGCCGAGGAGGTTGTGGGGTCGAATATATCGTGGGCATTTCAGGAAGGAGGGCTGGTCAAAGGAAATCAAAGATGAGAATACTTCTTTTTTTTTTAAAGATTTTATTTATTTATTTTTAGAGAGAGGAGAAGGGAGGGAGACAGAGAGGGAGAGAAACAGCAATGTATGGTTGCCTCTCACATGGCCCTCACAGGGGACCTGGCCCGCAACCCAGGCATGTGCCCTGACCGGGAATCGAACCGGGACCGTCTGGTTCCCAGCCCGCGCTCAATCCACTGAG
>PVJI01026301.1:0-19178 GCA_004026765.1 Micronycteris hirsuta | reverse complement strand
TGTCCCGATGGGGACCCTTTCCTTCCGATGCTCTCTGCTTACCGTGTGAATGTTCAAATTCCCCTGTAATCTTGGGCATCAATCATCATATGTGTTGGAATACTGCTGCGTTTTCGCCCCGTTCCTCAGAAAATCAACCAGTGGGTAGGAGGACGTAAACTCTGTTCCTCCTAACTCGCCGCCATCTTCCTCCCTCTAAATGACAAGCTCTTATCTTTTCTTTGTAATTAAAAATTTATTTTATGGTAATTATGGATTAACATGAAATTATAACAAATAATATAGAGACATTCTGTGTACCCTTTACCAAGTTTCCCCAATAATGAAAACTTTCAAAACTGTAATACATCACAAATAAATATTGACTTTGATGTAGTTAAGATATAGTACATTTCCACAATGATCCCTCATGTTGTTTTTTTGTTAACACATTCACTTCCCTCTGGCCCCCACCCTCTACTTAAAACCTGTCCTTCATTCCTATAATTTTGGAATTTCAAGAATATTATGTAATGGAAATAGACACTATGTAATCTTTGGAGATTTTTTTCACTCAGCATACTTCTCTGAAGATTCTTCTAGGTTTTTTCATGTATCAATAGTGTATTACTTCTAATTGCCATGTTGTAGTCCATGATATGGATATGCCGCAGTTTGCTTAGCCATTCAAAAGTTGACAAGCATTTAGATTGCATACATTTTTTACCATTTCGAGTAATACTTCTATAAACATTTGTGTACAAGTGAATCCCTACTTGTACACAAGTTGAACTTGAATTCCCACTTCCCTGAGACTAATGTCCAGGAGTATAATTGCTGGGTCATTTTGTAGTTGTGATTCTACCACTTAATTATTTTTATTTCATTTTTTATTATTCTGCAATTACAGTTGTCCCCATTTTCCTCTCATTACTCTCCCCTTCCCTACCCACCCATACCTCCCACCCTTACTCCTTCCCCCCTTTGGCTTTGTCCATGGGTTCTTTACACATGTTCCTTGATGACCCTTCCCCTTCATTCCCCTATTACTCCTCTCTCCCCTCCCCTCTGGTTACTGTCAGTTTGTTCTTAATTTCAATGTCTCTTACTATATTTTGTTCACTTGTTTGTTCTTTTAATTAGGTTCCATTTATAGGTGAGTGATTCTACCATTTTAAATTAACACCAGTATAATACTCTCCAGTTAGGAAAGTATTAGGCTAAGTGAAATAAGCCAGGCAGTAAAAGACAGATAACATATGACCTCACCTATAAGTGGAGCTTAATGAAAAAAACAAACTAGCAAAATAGAAACAGAAATATGGAAATAAGGAACAAACTGACAGTGAACAGAGAGAGGGGGCGAAGGATAATGGGGAAAGAAAGGGAAGGGTCTAGTCAAGGAACATGTATAAAGGACCCATGGACATGGACAACAAGGTGAGGACTGACTGAGGGAGGGGGCAGGGGAGAGCAGTGGGGGGAAATTGGGACAACTGTAATTGAGCAACAATGAAATAAAAAAGAAAATACCAAAAATAAGTTAATTAACACCAGCAATGTATGACTGATCCAGTTTTTTGCATCCTTGCCAATATTTGGTGTTCTCACTATTTTTTATTTTAGTCATTCTGATAGTTCTGTACTGATATCTAATGGTGATTTTAATTTGCATTTCCCTAGTGACTAACAATGTTGAAAATTTTGTCATGAATTTGACATATTGGGTGAAATATCTGTTCATGACTTTGCATATCTTCTAACTAAAGTGTTTGTTTTGTTACTCTCGAGTTTTGAAATACATAATACATATTATAGATATGAGAATTTTGTCAGATATGTTGTTTACAAGTGTTTTCTCTTAGGCTGTAGGTTGATTTTACATACTCTTAATAGGAATCTTCAAGGCTTGTAATTTTTTTAAAAATTATGAAATCCCATTTATTGATTTTTTAATAGAGTATGATTTGGTGTCACATCTAAGACTTCGACAAGCCCTGGCTTGCAAGGATTTGCTCTAATGTTACCTTCTAAATGTTTTATAATTTTACATTTTACATCGAAGTCTGTGATCCAATTTGAAATTTTTGTATAAGTCATAAGATTTTGTTCAAGGTTCTTTATGTCTATTAGTATGCAATTTTTCCAACACCAAGAATTAAAAAGATTATACTTCCTTCATTGAATTGCTTTTGCACCTCTGTAAAAAAAATCACTTGGCTGTACTTGTATGAAGTTATTTCTATTTTCTCTGTTATGTTACATTGATCTTTGCATCTGTCCCTCCACCGATATCATGGTCTTGATTACTGTAGCTATATATGAAGTTTTAAAATTGTATTCACTAACTCCTCTTACTTTATTCTCCATTAAATCATTCTATTATTCTACTTTCTTTTAGATTTACATATTAATTTCAGAATTACCTTGTTTTTATTTATAAAAATCTTCCTGCAATTTTTGCAATTTTATAGGAATTGTAGTAACTCTATAGATCAATTTGGTGAGAATTTACTTCTTAATATGTTGAATTTTCCATTATATGAACATGGTATGTCTCTACATTTATTTAAATCATCTTTGATTTCTGTTATCAGGATTTTATAGTTTTCAGTGCATGTTTTGTTGGCTTTATACCTCAGTATTGTAATTTTTGTGTAACCCTAAATGGTATTGTACTTTTAATTTCAGTGCCCAGGCACCTATAGTTAATATATAAGAATACAATTGATTTGTTTATATTGTTCTTATATTCTGAGGTCATGCTGAACTTAGTTATTAGTTCTAAGATTTTTTGTAGATGCCTTGGAATTTTTAGGTAGACAATTGTGTCATCTGCAATTAAGGACAGTTTTAAATTCTCTTTTCAATCTGCATTCTATTTATATTATTTTCTTGCCTCATTGCACTGACTAGAATTTCCAGCACTATTTTAAATAAGAGTGGGAAGAACAGACATCCTTGCTTTGTTTCAGATCTTGAGGAGAAAACATTGTCTTTCGTTATTAAGTATGATATTAGCTGTAGATTTTTTGTAGATGCTTAGTATTAACTTGAGTAAACTCCCCGTGTTTCTACTTTCTGAAAGTTTCTATTATGAATTAGTGTTGAATTTTGTCAAGTGCTCTCTCTCTCTGTCATTTAATATGATCGTTATTTTTCTTCTTGTTTTGTTAAAATGGTGGATTACACTGATTAAAGTTTTGTAATATCTAACCATTTAAAAATTTTATTTATTTACTTTTTATTTTATTTATTTATTTATTATTTCTTTACTTTTTAGACAAGGGGGAAACAAGGGAGAGAAGAAAACATCAGTGTGAGAGAGATACAGTGATTGGTTGCTTCTCACATGTACAACCTGGGTCACAACCCAGGCATGTGTCCTGACTGGTAATCAAACCTGTGACCTCTTGGTTTGCAAGCCAGTGCTCAATCCACTGAGCCACACCCTCCAGGGCCAAACTATTTTGATTCCTAGAATAAACTCTGCTTGATCATGTAGTATAATTGTTTTTATATTTTGATGAATTTTATTTCTTAACACTTTGTTAATTATTTCTTAAACATTTTGTTGATGATTTTTCTGTATACATTTTTCAGATACCTTGGTTGGTAGCTTTCTTTTTTGTACTGTCTTTGTCTGGTTTTTGTATTATAGTAATACTGACTTCATAAAAAAATTGGAAAATGTTCTCTCTGCTTCTATTTTTTTGAAAAGATTGTATAGGATTATTATTTATTCTTCTTTAAACATTTGGAAAAGTTCTCAGTGAAACCGTCTTGTCCTCAATTTTTTTTATTGCTATTCTATTACAGTTCTCCCAACTTTGCCCCCTTTCCCCTCCTCCACCCATCAGACCCCAGCCCCCACAGTCAATACTCACACTGTTGTCCATTGTCCGTGGCTCATTCATACATGTTCTTTGTCTAGTCCCTTCCCATTCTTTCCAACATTATCCCTCTCCCCTCTCACCTCAGGTCACTGTCAGTCTGTTCCATGTTTCTATGCCTGTAGTTCTATTTGTTCATTAGATTCCTCTTAAAAGTGAGATCATATGGTATTTGTCTTTGACCGACTGGTTTATTTCACTTAGTATAATATTATCCAGTTCTCAGTTTTTAAACTATTAATTCAATTTCTAAGAAGTTATGGAGCTATTTGAATTATCTATGACATACCAAGTGAATTAGAATGGTTTGTGGGATTTTTTACTTGATCCACTACATCAAAGTTCTGATATTTACGTGTATAGATATGTTTGTAATATTTACTCATTGTCCTTTTAATGTCTGTAGGAAAGTAGTTATATTTTCTTTTAATTCTTGATATGGTAATTTGTATGTTCTTTTTTGTCTGTCTTGCTAGATATTTGTCAATTTTATTCACCTTTTTAAAGAACTGGCTTTCGGTCATTTACTTTATCCTTCTGTTTTTCTGCTTACAGTTTCATGAACTTCACTCTTATGTTTATTATTTCCTATTTTCTGCTTGCTTTGAGCTCACATTTTTCTTTTCTATTACTAGGTTATTGACATAGGAGTATAAATTATTGATTTTAGACTTTTCTTCTCTTCCAGTATATAAATTTGGCACAATAAACTTTCCTTTCAGCACTGTTTTGATGTTTTTCACAAATTTTCCTCTATTGAATTTTAATTTTTATTTATTTCAATATATTATTTAATTTCCCGTGAGACTTCTTATTTGACTCATGTACTATTTAGTAATGTGTTGCTTAGTATCCAAATATTTGCATACTTTTCTGTTATCTTTGTTATCATTAGATTGATTCTGTTGTGATCAGAAAATATAATCTGTATGACTTAAATTCTTTTAAGTTTACTTAGGATTTTACTGGGCCCCAAAGTATGGTCTATCTTGTTATACATTCCCGGGCACTTATAAAGAATATGGATGATAGATAGATAAATGATAGATAATGTCAACCTATTGTTTGGTATTGCTGTTGAATTTTCTATATCTTACTGATTTCCTGTCTAGTTATATTGTCAATTGTTGAGAAAGGAGTATTGAAGTCTCCAACCATAATTTTGATTTCTCTGTTTCTCTTTCAGTTCTATCAATTTTTGCTTCACATACTTTCTGGTTCTGTTGTTTATTGTATACATATTAATTGCTGTGTTTTCTTTGGGGATCATGCCTTTCTTTTATCATTATACAATGTCCTTTTCTGTTTTAATTTTATTTGCTCTTAGTGAACTTTACCTGATATTGACATAGTAACTCTTGATTTTTTCTTAATATTCTCATGGTATATATTTTTCCATCCTTTTACTCTTATACTGTCTCTATCATTATATTTGAAGTACGAAGTGATTATTTTATAGATAGAAATTAATTTGTGTTTTTAAATGTACTTTATCAACCTCTGTCTTTTTTAAAATATTTTATTTATTTATTTTCAGAGAGAGGAGAAGGGAGGGAGAAAGAGCAATGTATGGTTGCCTCTCACATGGCCCTCACTGGGGGCCTGGCCCACAACCCAGGCATGTGCCCTGACTGGGAATCGACCCGGGACCCTCTGGTTCCCAGCCCGCGCTCAATCCACTGAGCTACACCAGCCGGGCCAACCTCTGTCTTTTAATGTTAAACTATGTGTTTTGAACATTTAATTTAATAATTTCTTTTTTTCAACTTTAGGGAAGGGCTTTTATTTTTATTTTTTAAGTATTTTTAATTGATTATGCTATTATGGTTTTTCCAATTTCCCCCTTTATCCCCCCTCCACCCTGCCCCCCAACCCTCCAACATTCCCCCCACCTTAGTTCATGTCCATGTGTTGTACATTTAAGTTTTTTGAGTCCTGTTTCTTATACCATTTTTATCTCTCCCCATTTATTTTATGCCTACTAATTATGCTTCTTCTTCCCTGTATCTTTTCTCCCCTATTCCTCCCTTCCCCCTCCTCACTGAAATCCCTCCATGTGATGTCCATTTCTCTGATTCTGTTCTTGTTCTGGTTGTTTACTTAGTTTTTGTTTTCGTCGTTTTGCTTTTCCTTTAGGTTCATTTGTTGATAGTTGTGAGTTTATTGTCATTTTATTGTTCATATATTTGATCTTCTTTTTCTTAGATAAGTCTCTTTAACATTTCATATAATAGTGACTTGATGATGATGAACTCCTTTAACTCGACCTTATCTGGGAAGCACTTTATCTGCCCTTCCATTTTAAATGAAAGCTTTGCTGGATAGAGTCATCTTGGATGTAGGTCCTTGCCTTTCATGACTTGGAATACTTCTTTCCAACCCCTTCTTGCCTGTAAGGTTTCTTTTGAGAAATCAGCTGATAGGCTTATGTGAATTCCCTTGTAGGTAACTCTCCTTTTCTCTGGCTTCTTTTAGGATTCTCTCCTTAACTTTAATCTTGGGTAAGTTAATGATGATGTGTCTTGGTGTGTTCCTCTTCGGGTCCAACTTCTTTGGGACTCTCTGGGCTTCCTGGACTTCCTGGAGGTCTATTTCCTTCTCCAGATTGGGGAAGTTTTTCTTCATTATTTGTTCAAATAGTTTTCAATTTCTTGCTATTGTTCTTCTCCTTCTGGCACCCCTATAATTCTGATACTGGAATGTTTCAGGTTGTCTCAGAGGCTTGCAAAAGTTTCTTCACTTTTTCAAATTCTTGTTTCTTCATTTTCTTCTAGATGGATGTTTATTTTTTCCTTTTGTTCCAAATTGTTGCTTTGAGTCCTGGTTTCCTTCCTGTCACTTTTGGTTCCCTGAACATTCTGCTTTATTTGAGTTTGGGTATACTTCATTTGTTTTTTCACTTTTTGACCAAGTTCAATCATATCTGCGAGCATTCTGATTACCCGGGTTTTAAATTCTTCATCAGATAGGTTGGCGATCTCATCGCTTAGTGCTGAGGTTATACTCTGTTCTTTCATTTGTGCCATATTTCTTTATCTTGGTGCAGCTGATAGGTTGTAAGGGGGCAGGGCCTTAGGTATTCACCTGGGCAGGGCAACTGTCTTTGCTGCACTTCAGTGCTGCCGGTCTGGTTGTTCTGGTTGATTTTTTCTTTAATTCCTTGGTTGTCGGAGTTCCATGCAGTTTGATTTTCTGGTGCTTTTGGTTGTTTATTGATTTTTGATTGGTTGTTAGCCTCCTTTTGGTTGTGTGAGGAAGTGAAAGGTTTCTACCAACACTTCCATCTTGGCCAGAACTCTAATTTAATTTAATTATTAATGTTAGGGCTCAAACCTGCCATTTCACTTTTGGTTTTCTCTTTGTTCTTTCTCCCTTTATCTTTCTTGGTTTTATTTTTTCCTTTCTTTGTATTACGTGAGCATTCTTTAAAATTTTATGTTGATTTATACGTAGAGTTTTGAGTTTATCTCTTTGTATAGCTTTATAGTGGTTAAATATTGTTGTATTTTACTTTTTATATATTTTGGTTTACTTTACTGTTTGTATTATTTTATATATACAAAACTTATCAATCTACTGTTGTCATGCTATCAGTTTATTTTCCTCAATTTAAAGTATAATTGCCTTAAGTATTTCTTTTACACACATTGAAAACCACATCAGAACAGCGTCAGATAATGTAATTTTTGTTTTAGATATCAAATAAGAGGTCTGTCTGGAAAAAGTCCAGCCATTGTTAATATAATGAGAACAGTTTGCACGCTATTGATGTAACCTGGCAGACAAGGAGAGTGGACTGGAATGTGCATGCATGAACAATGATAACTTCATTGTACTGGTCAGTGGAGGCAGTGGACACCATTGAGTGAGTATGTGTACTGTGTGGCCATGGCATTCAAAATGACTAAGCAAGTAGCCCTGGCTGGTGTAGCTCAGTGGATTGAGCACGGGCCTGTGAAGCAAAGGGTCACTGGTTTGATTCCCAGTCAGGGCATATGCCTGGGTTGTGGGCCAGGTCCTCAGTGGGTGCCACTTGAGAGTCAACCATATGTTGATATTTCTCTCTGTCTCCTTCTCCCTCCCTTCCCCTCTCTCTAAAAATAAAAATTTAAAAAATTAAAGAAAAATAAACTTAAAAAAAATGACTAAGCAAGTAGAGCAATGGCTCTACATCAAATTTTGCATTAAGCTTGAACATTCCTCCACAGAAACAATTTGGATGATTCAGAAGGCTTTTGGGGAAAGTGCAATGAGTGCAGTGCAAATAAAAGTGTGGCACAAACATTTAAAAGATGGTCAAAAATCTGTTGAAAGTTATACATGTTCTGGAAGGCCTGCAACAAGCGGAACACCTGAGAATGTTGAACGTATATGGGCCACAATCAACAAAGATTGGCAATGGACATTGCAAGAACTAGAAGCTGATCTGGGGATTCCAAAAACTACTGTAGTCCGAGATCTTGATGCAGGGTCTCAGCATGAAACGTGTTGTGACAAAATTCATTCCACAGCTTCTTCTACCAGAGCAGAAGGAACTTCATGCTGCAGTTGCTAATGACTTGATTCAAACCACTACTAATGAACCAGATTTCCTCAAAGAAGGTCATAACCAAGAGATAAAATGAGGGTTTATGGCAATGATCTGCAAATGAAGGCCAAGTCATCTCAAAGGAAGTCGGCTGGTTCTCTACACCCAAAGAAGGAACAGCAAAGTCACAGCAAGATCAAGACCATGTTAACTGTGTTGTGTTTTTTTTTTTGAAGATTTTATTTATTCATTTCCAGAGAGAAGGGAAGGGAGGGCAAAAGAGAGGGATGGAAACATCAATGTGTGGTTGCCTCTTGCACCCCCCACTACTGGGGATCTGGCCTCTAACTCAGGCATGTGCCCTGACTAGGAATTGAACCAGCAAAGCTTTGGTTCACAGGCCAGCACTCAATCCACTGAACCACACCAAGCAAGGATGTTAACTGTGTTTTTTTATTGGGAAGGTGTTGTCCATCATGAATACGCCCTTCCAGGCCAAACAATTAATAAGATGTACTACCTCAATGTTCTTCATCGGTTGAGAGATACAATACAATGAAAGTGGCCACAATTATGGGCAACTCGTGATTGGCAGCTTTATCATGACAACGTACTTGTTCATGTATCATGTCCGGTGCAGAGTTTTTTGTGAAACATCAAATGACCCAGGTTACTGAGCCCCCCAATAGCCCAGGTTTGGTGCCTTGTGACTTCTGGCTTTTCCCAAAACTAAAATCACCTTTGAAAGGGAAGAGATTTCAGACCATTGTTGAGATTCAGGAAAATATGATGGGGCAGCTGATGGCAATTGGGAGAACTGTGTGTGGTCCCAAGGTGCCTACCTTGAAGGGGACTGAGGCATCATTGTCCTACGTACAATGTTTCTCGTATCTTGTATCTTCTTCAGTAACGGTCCCTACTTTTCATATTATAAGACTGGATACTTTCCGGGCAGGCCTTGTATAATTTAAAAATATCAAGAGAAAACAGACATTCTAACTTATCCATATTTTTAGTACAATTTCTTCTTCCTAATGTTTTAGGTTCTTTCTTTGCTTTCAGTAGTTACTTTAAAAATTATATATATATATATGTATATATATATATAGTTGTTCAAGTACAATTGTCTCCATTTTCACCCTCCACACCCCCCAACCATCACTGCCTCCTGCCGTCAAACCACCCCCTTTGGCCTTGTCCATGTGTCCTTTATTCATGTTCCTTGATGGCCCTTCCCTTATTTACCTCCCGTTACCTCTCTCCCTCCTCCCCTCTTGTTACTGTCAGTTTGTTCTTTTTTTCAATATCTCTGGTTGTATTTTGCTTCCTTGTTTGTTTTGTTGGTTAGGTTCCACTTATAGGTGAGATTATATGGTATTTGTCTGTCACTGCCTTGCTTATTTCTTTCTCTGTTTAGAAATTCCTTGCAAGGAACACATATAAAGCACCAATTGACAAGGACAAGAGAAGGGAGGATTGAATGTGGGAGAGGGATGGTGGGTAGAGCAGGGCAGAGCAATGGGGGGGGAAATGAAGACAATTGTAATTGAACAACAGCAAATTTTTTTAAGAAGAAATTACTTTAACTACTCTGACAGAGTTGGTTTGATGACAAACATTTTTAGTTGTCCTTATCTCAGAATGTCTTGATTTTCCTTTTGTCCCTGAAGGATTTCTTTGTACTGAATATAGAATTCTGAGTTGTTTTTCCCCATCACTTGAAGAGTGCAATGCCATTGCCTTCTGATATTCATGGTTTATAATGAGAAATCCACTATAATTTGAACTGTTTTGATTTACAGTTAATTTGCAGTTTGTCTTTTTCTGTTTTAAGATTTTTTCTTTGTTTTTAATATTAAGAATTGTGGCTGAGTCTTAGTGTGGATGTCTTTGATTTATTCTATTTTAAATTTTTTTATTCCTCTAATCTGTATGTTTATATCTTTTGCAAAATTTGAAAAGTTTACAATAATGATTTTTCTAATTTTTTAATTTATTTTTTAATTATTCAAGTACAATTTTCTGCCACTTCCACCCACCCCAGCCCAACCCCCCAGCCTTCCCCACCTCCTCCCACTACCATCCCCCCATATTATTGTCCATGTGTCCTCTATAATTTCTCCTGCAAACCTTTCACCCTTTTCCCCTAAAATTCCCTTCCCTGTCTTCTCTGGTAACCATCAGTCTGCTCTCAATTTCAGTGTCTTTGGTTATATTTTGCTTGTTTGTTTGTTTTGTTGATTAGGTTCCTGTTAAAGGTGAGATCATATGGTATTTGTCTTTTACCGCCTGGCTTATTGCACTTAGCATAATGCTTTCCAGTTCTATCCATGTTGTCGCAAAGGGTAGGAGCTCCTTCTTTCTTTCTGCTGCATAGAATTCCACTGTGTAAATGTACCATAGTTTTTTGATCCATTCGTTTACTGATGGGTACCTAGGTGGCTTCCAGCACTTGGCTATTATAAATTGTGCTGCTATGAACATTGGTATGCATAGGTTCTTTTGGATTGGTGTTTCAGGGTTTTTAGGATATAATCCTAGCAGTAGAATTGCCAAGTCAAAAGGCAGATCCATTTTTAGATTTCTGAGGAAATTCCATACTGTTTCCCATAGCGGTTGCACCAGTCTGCAATCCTACCAACAGTGCACTAGGGTTCCCTTTTCTCCACAACCTCTCCTATACTTGTTTTTTGTTGCTTTGTTTATGATGGCCATTCTCAATGGTGTGAGGTGGTATCTCATTGTTGTTTTAATTTGCATCTCTGATAGCTAGTAATACTGAGCTTATTTTCATGTGTCTCTGGACCCTCTGCATGTCCTCCTTGGAGAAGTGTCTGTTCAAGTCCTTTGCCCATTTCGTAATTGGGTTTCTTGTCTTCTTAGAGTGGAGTCGTGTGAGTTCTTTATATATTTTGGAGATTTAACCCTTGTCTGAGGTATCATTGGCAAATATGTTTTCCCATACGGTGGTTCTCTTTTTATTTTAATACTGTTTTCTTTAGCTGTACAGAGGCTTTTTGTTTTGATGAGATCCCATTTGTTTACTTCTTCCTTTATATCCCTTGCTCTATGGACATATCAGTGAAAATACTGCTGTGTGAAATATCTGATATTAACCTGCCTATGTTCTCCTCTAGGATTTTAATGGTGTCACGAATTATATTTAAATCTTTTATACCTCTTGAATTTATTTTTGTCTATGATGTAATTCAGTAATCAAGTTTAATTTTTTTGCACGTAGCTGTCCAGATCTCCCAACACCATTTGTTGAAGAGCCTATTTTTGCTCCATTTTATGCTGCTGCCCCCTTTGTCAAAAATTATTGACCATAGAGATTTGGGTTTATTTCTGGGCTCTATACTCTGTTAAATTGGTCTATCTGTTTTTATGCCAGTACCAGGCTGTTTTGATTACAGTGGCCTTGTAATACAGTTTGGTATCAGGTGTCGATTCTTCCTACTTTGCTCTTTTTTTCTCAAAATTGCAATAGCTATTCAGGGTCATTTATGGTTCCTTATAAATTTTTGAAATGTTTGTTTATATCTGTGATATACGCCATTGGTACTTTTTGATGATGTTAATTCTCCCAGTCGATGAACACAGTATATGTTTCCATTTGTTTGTGTCTTCCTTGATTTCTTTCTTCAGCATTGTGTAGTTTTCTGAGTACAGGTCTTTTAACTACTTGGTTAGGTTTATTCCTAGGTATTTTATTTTTCTTGTTGCTATATCAAATGGGATTTTTTTCCTGATTTCTTCTTCTGCTTCTGATGTTTCATTGTTGATATACAAAAATGCCTTTGATTTCTGGATGTTGACTTTGTATCCCACTGCTTTGCCAAATTCAGTTATTAGGTTGAGTTTTTTGGTGGAGTCTATAGGATTTTCTATGTATGCTATCATGTCATTTGCAAACAACGACAGTTTTGTTTCCTCCTTTCCAATTTGGATGCCTTTTATTTCTTTTTCTTGTCTGATTGCTGTGGCTAAAACTTCCAATACTGTGTTGAATAGAAGTGGTGAAAGTAGACAACCTTGTCTTGTTCCTGATCTTAGTGGGAAAGATTTTAGTTTTTGCCCATTGAGTATAATGTTGGCTGTAGGTCTCTCACATATGGCCGTTATTATGTTGAGGAATGCTCCCTCTATTCCCACTTTGCTAAATGCTTTTATCATAAATGGGTGCTGTACCTTATCAAATGCTTTTTCTGCATCTATTTATATGGTCATGTGATTTTTGTCTTTGCTTTTGTTTATGCTATGTATTACGTTTATTGATTTGCAAATATTGTACCATCCTTGCATCCCTGGGATGAATCCCACTTGGTCGTGGTGTATGATCTTTTTAATGTATTGCTGGGGACACTTTGCCAATATTTTGTTGAGGATTTTAGCATCTATTTTCATCAGTGATATTGGCCTGAAGTTTTCTTTCTTTTTTGTGTCTTTATCAGGTTCTGGGATTAGGATGATACTGGCTTCATAAAAAGAGTTTGGGAGTCTTCCATCTTCTTGGATTTTTTGGAATAGTCTGTGAAGGATAGGGGTTAGCTCTTCCTTAAATGCTTTGTAGAATTCTCCTGTGAAACCATCTGGTCCAGTGCTTTTGTGTGTCGGGATTTTTTTTTAATTACTGCTTCAATTTCATCTGCTGTTATTGGTCTGTTCAGTCTTTCTTCTTCTTCATTCAGTTTCGGAAGATCATATTTTTCTAGAAATTTGTTCAGTTCACCTAGGTTTTCAAATTTCTTGGCATAGATTTCTTCATAGTAATTTCTTTTTCTATTTTTATTTATTTTTTATTTTTACATGAAATATTTATTTATTTTATTTTACTATTTTTTGATTACATGCCATAATGTATTTATTTATTTATTTATTTAGGTTTTTATTTATTTATTTTTGTTCAATTACATTTATTTGCCTATAGTATTTTATTATTTTTTTAAATAATTACTTTATTATTTTTCAATTACACTTGTCCACATTCTCTCCCTCCCTTCACCCCTCCCCCTCCAACGCCACCTCTCTACCCTGCCTCCCTCCTCCCCCTTGGTTCTGTCCTTGTATCCTCTATAGTGGTTCCTGAAAACTCCTTTCCCCATTGTCCCCTCCCCCCTCTCTCTGACTATTGTTAGACTGTTCTTAATTTCTTTTTTTTGCTTTTATTTATTTATTTATTTTACTTTACTTTTTTGTTTTCTTTTTTTAAATACATTTTATTGATTATGCTATTACAGTTGTCCCATTTTTCAACCTTTTTCCCCTCCACCCCCTTAACCTCCCTTTCCCCACCCTTTTGTTTTTGTCCATAGGTCATACACATAAATTCTTTTGCTTCTACATTTCCTATACTATTCTTAACCTCCCCCTGTCTGTTTTCTACCTCCCATTTATGCTACTTATTATGTGCCCCTCCCCCCTCCCCCTACCACTCCCCTGTTCATATTCCTCCATACCTTATATAAATCCCTTTAACATTTATACAATAAAGGCTGGGTGATGATGAACTCCTTGAACTTGACCTTATCTGAGAAGCACTTTATCTGCCCTTCCATTGTAAATGTGAGTTTAGCTAGACAGAGTATTCTTGGATGTAGGTCCTTGCCTTTCATGACTTGTAATACTTCTCTCCAGCCCCTTCTTGCCTGCAAGGTCTCTTTTGAGAAATCAGCTGACAGTCTTATGGGAATTCCTTTGTAGGTGACTGTTTCCTTTTCTCTTGCTGCTTCTAGGATTCTCTCCTTATTTGTAATCTTGGGTAATGTAATTATGATGTGTCTTGGTGTGTTCCTCTTTGGGTCCAAATTCTCTGAGCTTCTTGGACTTCCTAAAAGTCTATTTCCTTCACCAGCCTGGGGAAGTTCTCCATCATTATTTGTTCAAATGATTTTTCAATCTCTTGGTCTTCCTCTTCTCCTTCTGGCAGCCCTATGATCCATATGTTGGGCCGTTTACATATGTCCTGGAGGTTTCTGAGCCCCTCTTCCATTTTTTGAATTCTTGTTTCTTCATTCTTTTCTTGTTGGATGTTTTTTTTCTTTCTGCTTGTCCACTCCGTTGATCTGAGTCCCAGTTTCCATTTTATCCCTGTTGGTTCCCTGCAGATCTCTCCTCATTTGTTCAAGTAATTGTGATAATTTTTCATCGAATTCAGTGAGCATCCTGATTACCAGTGTTTTAAACTGTGCATCTGATAGGTTGGCTATCTCTTGGTCAGTTAGTTCTGGAGCTTTGATCTGTTCTTTCATTTTGGGCCATTTTTTCCCCCTCGGTGTACCTGTTACTTTAAGGAGCGGAGCCTTAGGTGTTCACCTGGGCGGGTCAACTCACGTCGTTATTTTGTGACTCTGTCTGTGGGGGCGGGGCAACCCTTGTTGCTGTGTTGTGACACAGCCCGTGGGGGCAGGACCAGACTGGATGTAAGTGTCTTCTTTAACTCCTTGGTTGTCGGACTTCCTCTCAGTTTGATTTTCTGTCAGATCTGGCTGTTTTTGTTTAATTAAATTGCTGTTTTTTTCTTCGTTTGGTTGTGTGCGGAGGTGCGGCATGTCCACCTATGCCTCCATCTTGCCAGAAGTCTCTGATTGTTCTTAATTTCAATGTCTCTGGTTATGTTTTTCTTGCTTTTTTCTTTTGTTGATTATGTTCCAGTTAAAGGTGAGATCATGTGGTATTTGTCCCTCACCACCTGGCTTACTTCATTTAGCATAATGCTCTCCAGTTCTATCCATGCTGTTGCAAAGGGTATAAGCTCCTTCTTCCTCTCTTCTGTGTAGAATTCCATTGTGTAAATGTACCATAGTTTCTTGATCCACTCATTTGTAGATGGGCATTTAGGTTGTTTCCAGCACTTGGCTATTGTTAATAGTGCTGCTATGAACATTGGAGTGCATAGGTTCTTTTGAATTGGTGTTTCAGGGCTATTAGGATATAATCCCATTAGTGGAATTGCTGGGTCAAAAGGCAGTTCCATTTTTAGTTTTTGGAGGAAATTCCATGCTGTTTTCCACAGTGACTGCACCAGCCTGCATTCCCACCAACAGTGCAGTAGGGTTCCCTATTCTCCACATCCCCTCCAACAGTTATCTGTCGCTTTGTTGATGTTGGCCATTCTGACTGGAGTGAGGTGGTATCTCATTGTGGTTTTAATTTGCATCTCTCTAGTGGCTAATTATGTTGAGCATCTTCTAATATGTCTCTGGGCCCTCTGTATGTCCTTTTTTGAGAAGTGTCTGTTCATGTCTTTTGCCCATTTTTTAATTGTTTTTTTTTTCTTCTTGGAGTGTAGTCCTATGAGTTCTTTATATATTTTGGAGATCAAACCCTTGTCTGAGGTATCATTGGCAAATAGGTTTTCCAATACTGTTGGTTCTCTTTTTATTTTAATACTGTTTTCTTTAGTCCCACAGGAGCTCTTTATTTTGATAAGGTCCCATTTGTTTATTCTTTCCTTTCTGTCCCTTGCTCTAGGGGACATATCATTGAAAATGTTGCTGCTTGAAATGTCTGAGATTTTCCTTCCAATGTTTTCATCTAGGACTTTTATGGTATCATGACTTCTATTTAAGTCTTTTCTCCACCTTGAATTTATTTTTTGAATGGTGTAAGTTGGTGCTCGAGTTTCATTTTTTTGCATGTAGCCATCCAGATTTCCCAACAACATTTGTTGAAGAGGCTGTTTTTACTCCATTTTATGCTTCTGCCCCAATTGCCAACGATTAATTGCCCATAGAGACTTGGGTTTATTTCTGGGCTCTCTGTTCTGTTCCATTGGTTTATATGTCTGTTTTTATGCCAGTACCAAGCTGTTTTGATTACAGTGGCCTTGTAATATATTTTGATATCAGGAATTGTGATCCCTCCTCCTTTGCTCTTCTTTCTCAAAATTGCAGCTGATATTCGGGTCGTTTATGGTTCCATATAAATTTTTGAAATGTTTGTTCTATATCTGTGAAATATGCCATTGGTACTTTGAAGGGGATTGCATTGAATCTACAAATTGCTTTGGGTAGGATGAAAATTTTGATGATGTTGATTCTTCCAATCCATGAGCATGGTATATGTTTCCATTTGTTTGTGTCTTCCATGATTTCTTTCTTCAGTGTTGTGTAGTTTTCTGAGTACAGGTCTTTTACCTCCTTGGTTAGGTTTATTCCTAGGTATTTTATTTTTCTTGTTACTATATCAAATGGGATTTTTCCCCTGATTTCTGTTTCTTCTGTTTCACTGTTGGTATACAAAAATGCCTTTGATTTCTGGATATTGACTTTGTATCTCACTGCTTTGCCAAATTCAGTTATTATGTTGAGAACATTTTTGGCGGAGTTTATAGGATTTTCTAAGTACACTATGATGTCATCTGCAACAATGACAGTTTTGTTTCCTCATTTCCACTTTGGATGCCTTTTATTTCCTTTTCTTGTCTGATTGCTGTGGCCAAAACTTCCAGAACTATGTTGAATAGAAGTGGTGATAGTGGACAACCTTGTCGTTTTCCTGATCTTAGTGGGAAATACTTTAGTTTTTGACCATTGAGTATAATGTTGGCTGTAGGTTTCTCATATATGGCCTTTATTATGTTGAGGAGTGCTTCCTGTATTCCCACTTTGTTAAGTGTTTTTATCGTAAATGGATGCTGTACCTTATTGAATACTTTTTCTGCATCTATTGATATATTCATTTGATTTTTGTCTTTGCTTTTGTTTACGTGATGTATTACGTTTATTGTTTTGCGAATATTGTACCATCTTTGCATCTCTGGGATGAATCCCACTTGGTCATGGTGTATGATCTTTTCAATGTATTGCTAGATGTGGTTTACCAATATTTTGTTGAGGATTTTAGCGTCTATGTTCATCAGCGATATTGGCCTGAAGTTTTCTTTCTTTGTTGTATCTTTATCTGGTTTTGGGATTAGGATAATGCTGGCTTCATAAAAAGAGTTTGGGAGTCTTCCGTCATTTTGGATTTTTTGGAATAGTCTATGAAGGATAGGGGTTAATTCTTCCTTAAATGCTTTGTAAAATTCTGCTGTGAAACCTTCTGGTCCAAGGATTTTGTGTGTTGGTGGTTTTTTGATTACTGCTTTAATTTCATCCGCTGTTATTGGTTGGTTCAGGCTTTCTGTTTCTTCCTTATTGAGTTTTGGAAGAGTGTATTTTTCTAAAAATTTGTCCATTTCTCCTAGGTTTTCATATTTCTTAGCATACAGAAATACAGTGACTTATAATTCTTTGTATTTCTGTGGCATCAGTTGTAATATCTCCTCTTTCATTTCTGATTGAGTTCATTTGGGTCCTTTCTCTTTTTTTCTTGATGAGCCTGCTTAAAGGCTTGTCTATTTTGTTTATCTTTTCAAAGAACCAGCTCCTGGATTCATTGATCCTTAGAATTGTCCTTTTAGTCTCTAAGTCATTTAATTCTGATCTGATCTTGGTTATTTCCTTCCTTCTACTTGCTGTGGGTTGTCTTTGTTGTTGTTCCTCAAGTTCTTGTAGGCATAGTTAGGTTGTTTGTTTGAAATGTTTCTATATTTTTTAGGTAGGCCTATATCCCTATGAACTTCCCTCTACGGACTGCCTTCAGTGTGTCCCATAAGTTTTGGGTTGTTGTCAGTTCATTTTCATTTGTTTCGAGAAACTTTTTGATTTCTTCCTTAATCTCGTCCTTGACCCATTCATTGTTTAATAGCATGCTATACAATCTCCATGCTTTTGAGCGTTTTGGTGTTTTTTCCTTGGGGTTGGTTTCTAATTTCAGACCCTTGTGATCAGAGAAAATACTTGATATGATTTCAATCTTCTTAAATTTGTTAAGGCTTGTTTTGCGTCCTATCATATGGTCTATGTTTGAAAATGTTCCATGTGCATTTGAAAAGAATGTGTATTTAGCTTCTTTGGGGTGAAAGGCTCTATATACATCAGTTAAGTCCATTTCTTCTAGGGCATTGTTCAATGCCACCATATCTTTGTTGATATTTTGTTTGGAAGATCTGTCCATTTTTGACAGTGGGGTGTTGAAGTCCCCTACTATAACTGTGTTGCTATCAATATCTTTCTTGAAGTCCTCCAAAATTTTCTTTATGTATTTGGGTGGTCCTATTTTGGGTGCATATAGATTTATAATGTTTATGTCCTCTTGGTGGATTCTTCCCTTGAGTATTATAAAGTGTCCTTCTGGATCTCTCTTGATGGCCCTTTTTTTGAAGTCTATTTTGTCTGATATGAGTATTGCTACCCCCACTCTTTTTTCCTGTCCGTTTGCTTGGAAAACTTGTTTCCAGCCCTTCACTTTCAATCTGTGAAGGTCTTTTATCCTGAGGTGGGTCTCTTGTAGGCAGCATATGTGTGGGTCATGCTTTCTTATCCATTCAGCTACTCTATGTCTTTTGGTTGGAGCATTTAATCTATTTAGGTTTAGGGTTATTATTGACAGGTACTTATTCATTGCCATATTTTTTTTCTTCCTGTGTTTCTCTCTCTCTCTCTCTTTTGATTCCTTTCCTTAAAGCAGTCCCTTTAGCATCTCTGGCAGAGCTGGTTTGATGGATGTGTATACTTTTTGACTTCCTTTGTCTCGGAAGCTCCTTATTTGGCCTTCCATTTTAATTGAGAGTCTTGCTGGGTAAAGTAGCCTTGGTTGCAGGCCTCTGGTTCTCATGACTTGGAGTATTTCTTGCCATTCTCTTATGGCTTGAAGCATTTCCATTGAGAAGTCAGCTGCTAACCTTATTGGTGCTCCCTCGTATGTTACTTCCTGTTTCTCCCTTGCTGCCT
>PVJI01026300.1:0-19174 GCA_004026765.1 Micronycteris hirsuta | reverse complement strand
TAGCATAACCCAACATCTTAAAGATTTCCCACCATATCCCTTAATGCTGTAGCCTTAGTAGGTAGGTGCTTTGAATCTCAAGGTATGACAGGCAAAAGTCTAAAACAAATGTCTCGTCACCACCTAATGAGCATGTATTACCAATATCACAGCCCTCACTGCCCTCTGCCCTGGACTCAGCCATTCTGTATTTCCTGCATTATACATTATACGTAATGCATATACATCATCTGTCCTGCTCTGTTTGCTGCAACTAAATTCAGAAAGAATGTGTTTAGCTACAAGTGACAGACAACCTCAACAAGAGGTCCTTAAACAATAAATATGTTTTTGTTTACTCTGGAGAAGAAGGCTTGAGGTGTCTTAGCATTTCTAAGACACCAAGACACCACGTTCTCATGTCATGCCATTTTTGGCCTTCTTTTTCTGACACAGGCCAGGCACTATATATCCTCACCTAACCATGTCCAAAGGACAGACATAAGGGGCACATAAAAGTGTTCGCCTGTAGGCCCCCTTCCTTTGATCAGGAAGGAAAAATTCTTCCCAGAGGCCTCGCAGCATAATTCTGTCAGCACAACCTTCAGTTGCTAAGGAGGCTTGAACCCTCAGTGTTAAGCATTTTCACTCTTCATAGTGGGAGGAAGGAAAGACGAAGGGGGGGTCTGAAGTCCACACAGCCAGAGAGCAGTGTCTGCCATGGGGGCATGCCTATTGATCTTAGTCCTTCAATCTCCAACTTAGAAATAAATAAAACACCTATTTTACCTTCCTGGGGAGTAGCAAGTTATAAATAAATTATGCTTTCAGAGCCTAGAGAGTTTTTAAAACAAGTACAGTCAATCCAAGGCCCTCATTTATTAAACCTATATTAACGTCTATTGTTCATTTTATGGCATCTGATTGTTCCCTGGGATAGGTAGTAATGGCAGGATAGGAGAATGGAAGAAAATGACCTCAAATCTAATCTACCACCCCCTTCTTCCCAGTGCTGAATAATCGTGAGAACCCACCCCAGGTACTTTACTCTTTTCTAGGTAGGAGCTGAGGTTACAGGCAGGGAGATTGATAACTTCCAGAAACCTCTGTGCTAGAATTTTTGATACGGCCATTGGAAAGAAAACAGATTATTGATGGAGCAAATTTACTCACTAATTACCAGTGAGTAATTAGAAGTATGGGGAGCACTGTGCCTTCATATGCCCTTGAAAACATCTCGCTAAAGAGGCTGAACCACCTTCCTGCCTGCAACACTAGACTCACCTCACTATATTTTCCATCTGCCCAATTTTTTTAATCGCAGGACTCTTAACAGGTTTTAAGCAAATTTTCTTTCCAGAAGACATTTCCTTTGGAAGAAGGCCTGGCTGATGGCTGATCGTGAATCCATCGGTGTGATCTGGAAAGTCTGAACGTATAAGAGGCTGAGCAAAGCAGGGGTCTTTGAAGAATGAAATGTAGCCATGTAATGATTATTGTCACTTCTGGCCCAAGTCCTTTAAGTTGGCCCAGGCTTCCTAAGCCGAAGGGTGAGAATACAAAGACAGACACCAGCTTGTACTTCGGCATCCACTACACTTCTCTCTCACATATCTCACCCACGACTCTGGTTTTCCTCTTTCCTTCTTGAATCCTCATTGCTTTGTCAGCCTGGTTCATATCTCTCTGATGCAACTTGTTTCTTTGCTCCCTTATGTTGGAGGGCACACACAGAGGCCCCCACTGACCATTCTGTGCTCTTAGCCACCCATACTGCTCTGGCTGGCTTAGTGATGTTTTTCAGGTCCATCATTCCAAGCACAGAAAAGTGATCCTAATTGTGAACACTTCCTGGACCTTGGAGGTTACTCTAAACTTGAATTAGCTTCCTTGGGAATTTTAAGGATCTCACCTGCATCATTCCTGAGCCATGATCTGTTCCTATGATTCCCCCTCATACTCTGGCCAGTGCTGGTCTGGTTCCCAGAAATAGGAACGATGCAGGCCTTTCACGCCAAGGCCATCCTAATGGGCTCTGTTCTCCATGGGCTGCTGGCTTGTTTGTGAGCTATGAGTTGACATTTGGTTTCTAAGAGTTCCAATAGACTCACAATACCATCAAAACTTGGCGCAGCCCTGAGTCCACTAGTTTGAAAACTTTGAGTCAGAAGAATTTGCAGCCCAATATCACCTGGTGTGTGTGTGTGTGTGTGTGTGTGTGTGTGTGTGTTTGACTTTAGAGATTCAAATGGCATTGGCTTCAGAGCATATGAACAAAAATATGGGCCCTAGAGTCTGTTTGCTCAGATGCCACACCTGGGCATTCTTTTTGCTCACTGCATGACCAGATGCAGGTGACTTAACATCTCTGTTTCTTTGTCTGTAAAGTGGTCATAAAAACATCTTCATAAATTTGGGGAGATGACTCAATGAGCGATTGCAGTTAAAGCATTAGGAACAGGCACACAATATTTCATTAGGTCTGCCCATGAGGAGAAAAGACCCTGTGGAGTGAGTTTACGTTTCTTCTGGTAACTATTGGCTCTGCCTTTCTTCTTCAGCCAAAAAAGGCCAGTTCCAGGGACTGTCTTATCATCTCACACATTCTAATTTTTTTCCACATTGCCACCCCATGCTCAATGTTACTCTGATTTCTTCACTCCTCCAATTACCTCCTATCTATAAGGTTGGGTATGCACAAGGCTTCCTCAAGTTTTAGGGCAATGGGAGGATTTATAATGTAGCATTACAAAGCTTAGATTTAAGAATAAGATATCCAGTTCTTAAAAGTTCTTTGAACTCCACAGTTCCCAGCCTTCATGCCTGTCCCCATCTTGGTTTTCTGATTGCTTCCTTCCTTATCTTTGTTTCTTTGTCTCCGTAGGGCTTTACCTTCTACACCAAAATTTCCCATAAGGTATACTTTTTAACAAAGATAGTTATCTTGACTTAAGAGGAACTCAAGTTGCAGCTTTTTAAATAATAAAAATGCCCCTTTTTATACATTGATGATGATAACTATGACAAGTAAAGATTTCAATTGGCATCAATAATAAATTGGCAACTCACAACTATCATTATCATCTGTTTATAGTCTACAAAGCACTTTCAAATTCCTTATTCTCATTTGAATAAATTTCCTTTTCTGTTTATGCTCTGAGTTTACAAATAAAGGCTTCATACCAGAGGAGGGACACACACAAGTACCTACGTACAGACACACAGCTTGCTGCTTGGCATGGGCTTTGTGATGCTCACATAAAGTTCCATGAGGGACAAGGGATCAATCCATAGACGAAGTCATTGGTGAGGTGGCTACTGATCCCAAGTCCTGGGCTGGAAACCCCTGACACCATAGGCCACCATGAGGAGCTGTTACATTCTTGTTCTTTTAGTGCATACACATATTTGGTTTCTGAAAATGCAGGGAATAGATGGGCTCATCTTTCTCTTGGATTGTTGGGTCATTTCTCAGCATGTCCGAAGCCTGAACTAGAGCAAGGCTCTGAAGAATCACAGTCAGCGCCCACAGTTCAAGCAGGAGAAATCTGACATTTGAACAGATTTAAGTACTTGCAAGTACACAGCCTTTCATCTTTAAGGACGAATTCATAGTGCACATTTTATGTCTTTATAGGGTCACGTTGCCATTCCTGGACCCTTATTTCTTAGCAAGTGGGAGGTGCGTGGGTGGAGTGACATAAGTGAACACATTGAGTGGAAAATCTTGCCTCGACACACATTGCATTGGGAGAGACCATGAATATTTTCTGCACATGTGTCTGTATATCCGTGCGATGCTTCATTTTGGAAAGCAGCAATAACAACTGTGTCATTAAGCAACAGAGAGGCTAATGTGTCAGCTGGCCTAATGAGGAAGGCAAACAATGATCAAGTCATACAATAGATTGTGCTTTGCACCAGCTGCATGCTGGTTTCTAAGTTCCACAGTTTGAGGACTTGGCAACTTGTTTGTAATGTAAGGTATGATCATGACCTTAGGCAACTTGGCAGCTTTCTTCTGCTCCCCAAGGTCCCTGCCATGACTGGGACAGGAGTTGCTGGAAGCGCACACTTGGGCCAGTCATTTACCAGGCCTTTTCAAAGTGTCCCTAAATAGCTGCAGAAATGGACCACGCTGACCTATCAGGCGTGTCCCTAAGGCTCTTGGTCACCTTTTGACACACTGCACGGTAATTGGTTTGTCATTTTTCTATCTCTATAATTAGAGATAGAAAACACCCCATGAAGGCAGAGACTGTGTCATATTTATCTCAATATACCCAGCATCTAACACGATGCCTAGCATATAGTAATTAATAGGTTTGTTAGTTAAATAAATGAATTGTCCTGTCTCAACAGGAAAAAAGATTTTAGTTTTATTTTTTTTCTGAACTGAGTGATTCCTCCATGACAATGCTTACCTCCTCTAATTTCATTTGGATTATTTTATGTCTCTTGTGTTGCATATACATGATGAATTTGAGAAAATTTATACTTTATTTACTCATTCTCCCCTCCACAAAATGGCAATAGATATGGCAAGAAATAATAAACAGATATAGCAATAAATAATCCAATCATAAAATCAAATAGAAGGTTAAAGGGAAATACAACAGTTGGCAACACAGGAGAAGTGGTGTCTAAGTTTGTCCTGAGGCTGAGCAAGATGGAGATGTGTGAGCATCTCAGCTGAGAGTAGGTCTCAGTCCCTTCCTAGGGGCAGTTTGATATATGAGTGGCTGTATTTTTCATGACTAGAGAGAACTAGTGGCCCTTAATGGGTGGGGCCTTAAGATACCAACCATTCTGCAATGCTTGGGTCAATCCTCATGATGAAGAATTTTCTGCCCAAATACCATTAATGCCCTAAATGGGAATAATTTTTTAAAAAATATTGTAAACTAGTTTACTTTCAGGATATAATATTTCTTTCCTCTCTCTGTGTCTTGAGTCACTGAGGTTTGAGGTTTATTTGTTATATCATGGCCTACCTTATGCACAAAAATGATGAACAAGCACTAATAAGTGAGCTGTTGCTGATCACCTAGAGAAAGTGGTAAAGTGGTTGTGGCAAGGCTCTGCTATCTGCCTGTTAATGACCTGGATACAGACACTGGATATGCTGATCAAATGGGAAACTGATAGGAGACAGGAAGGGATACCTTGTGCACCTGATGACAACATAAGAATCTAAAAATAACTCTAAAATTTAAAATAATGGACCAAAATGAAAGTAAACTTCTTTAGGGATAAATGGAAACTCTTACACACTTATCTTCAAAAAGCCAATCTTACAAGTATAGAATGGATGATATGTAAAAAATGACTTCAAGATTTAACATGACAGTAAGGTCAATACAAGTTAAAATGATGAACATATACAAAATAATCTTTAGCTACATTAACAGAAATACAGAGTATGAAACTACAAATATTAGTTTTGTGCTATTTAACACTGGTCATACCAGTACTGTACTCTCTCATCTCAGATTAAATTTTAGAAATATCCTTATAGAAAAACAGTCATCAATACGTAGGGACTTGAATTAATGGTATGGGGAATGATTGAAGGGACTGGACATGTTTACTCTGGAGAAATCTTATAAGGAGTTGATAACCATCTAAAAAAGTTATTTTTGAGGTATAATTCACATACCATATAACTCACTATTTTAAATTGTATGATTTAGTGATATTCAGTGATTTTTAGTATATTCACAATGTTTTGCAGATACCACCACTATCTAATTTCAGAATATTTGCATCATCCCAAAAGAAACTTCATACCCACTAGCAATCACTCCTCATATTCTCCTGTCCATAGTCACTGGAAACAATGAATTACTCTATGCCTTTTTATTAGTCTATTCTAGACATGTTATATAAATAGAATCACATAATATGAGACATTATATGCCTAACTTCTATCACTTAGCAAAGCGTTTTCAAAATTCATCTGTTTTATAGGATATATCAATATTTCATTTCCTCTTATGGTTGAATAATGGTTGAGCAACCCATACAATGGAATCATTGTATGGATATACCACATTTGTTTACCCACCTATTAGCTGATGTACATTTAAATTGCATCCGCTTTTTAGGACTACCAGTCAAGATGGAGGCATAGGTAGATACACTTTGCCTCCTCATGCAACCACAGAGACAACTACAGCTATATCTCAAAACAAGTAACAACCAGAACTGTCATCAAATTGAGCTGGATGGAAGGATGACAACCAAGTATTTAAAGAAGCCACATTCATCCAGACAGGTAGGTGGGTGGTGTTGTGGAGATGGGAGGAGAGACCACGAGGGCAGCAGAGGAATGGGTGGTCCCACACTCACACGTGGTGGATAAAAATTGGGAGGGATACCTTGGGAGCAAGTGATCCCAGCCCCAGGCCAGACCATACAGCTCAGGGTTCCAGTGCTGTGAAGATAAATCCCCAAAATTTCTGGCTGTAAAAATCAGTCGGGTTTGGGGTGGTGGAAGAAACTGTTGGATTTTCAGGAGAGTCCATTTAAAGTGCCCACATGGACTTAGTACATGCTCAAACCCACCCACTCTGGGATTCATTACCAGGGCAACACCTGGAAGGGTGCCATCACATACAAGAAGTGGATGAGGTGACTAGAAATGGGTCAAGGGCTGGGCAAACCTCCAGAAGCCAGGCAGCAGCATTGTCTCCTCTCCAAGCCCTATCCCCACACAGAACCACAAAGCAATAAAGCAGGTTGCCTTGCCTTGATAATTACCTAAGGCTCCGTCCCACACAATTTATAGGTGTTTTTTCTAAGAAAGGGAATCAAAACAGAAACAAACACAGGGAGGCGGCCAAATTGAGGAGACAAAGAAATATGGCCAAATGAAAGAAGAGAACAAACCCCCAGAAAAAGAACTAAACAAAACAGAGATAAACAACATACCAGATGCAGAGTTCAAAACACTGGTGATTGGGTTGCTCAAAGAACTCATTGAGTATGGCAACAACATAAGGGAAGAAATGGAGGTTACACTAAGTGAAGTAAAGAAAATTCTACAAGGAACCAACAGTGGAGAGGAAGAAGGTGAGAATCAAACCAACAATTTGGAACACAAAGAAGGAAAAACCATTCAATTAGAACAGCAGGAAGAAAAAATAATTTAAAAACATGAAGGTAGGCTTATGAACCTCTGGAACAACTTTAAATGTACCAACTTCTGAATCATAGGGGTGCCAGAAGGAGAACAGGAAGAGCAAGAAATTGAAAACTTATTTGAAAAAAGTTTTCAAAAGTTATAATGAAAGAAAACTTCCCTAATTTGGTGAAGAAAGTAGACATAAAAGTCCAGGAAGCACAGAGTCCCAAACAAGTTGGACACAAAGAGGACCATACCAAGGCATGTCATAATTAAAATGCCAAGAGTTAAAGATAAAGAGAGAAACTTAAAAGCAGCAGGAGAAAAACAGTTACCTACAAAGGAGTTCCCAGAAGACTTTCAGCTGATTTCTCAAAAGAAACTCTGCAGGCAAGAAGGGACTGACAAGAAGTATTCGAAGTGATGAAATACAAGGGCCTACAACCTAGATTACCATATTTTTCAGACTATAAGACACACTGGACCATAAGACACACCTAGGTTTTAGAGGACAAAAATAGGAAAAAAAAAGTTGAACAAAAGACTACAGTACTCTATCGTATCTTCCTACAACAAAATACAGTAATGACAGAACTATCAGCACTGTGTCCTTCATAGTTACGGGGGCCCCACAGCTGAGAACATCAGTGGATGATGCATTGTTATGGGGAGATCTGCTGCTGACACTGTTATGGGGGGACCTGCTGCTGACACTCTTATGGGGGGATCTGCTGCTGACACTCTTATGGGGGGATCTGCTGCTGGAGGGACACAGGCTGTGCAACACTCTTGTATGGGGACAGCAGTTTTGCACTACCTGTGTGGCTCTGCAGCTGTTGCCAAATTACAGCTCCCATCCATCATCTCAGCCTGCCCAAGCATGATGGGAGTTGTAGTTTTGCAACAGCTGCAGGGCACATTGACAGGTGACCCTGCAGTGGAATTTGCCTATGTTAATGTTAACAGGGGACACACCAGTCACGTGATGGAGGCATGCATGGGTGCCACAGGCTTTCTTTTCCTAATGTGCTTGCATGATCTGTACCTTCCTTCCTAGCACTACAGTATTGTTGGGAGCTGCCTATACCCATTTCTGGCAAAGTCAGGATAAATAGGATGCATCTGCACAGCAGAAGCGACCATTGGCTGTCCTCCTACAAGTCTCTCCCTTTACATGCTTGCTTTTATTGAATAATTGGTAGTAGGGTTCTTAGATATTGGCATTTTGCTACTAAAAATTGGCACAATTTCTTATGATGTTGCTCGAATGACTTACTGACCACTAAGCACCTGGCTGATACTACCCATGAAAGAGTTAAGGAATAAGTTTTAGCAGGCTAGCTGCCAAATGCTAAGAAGGTCATTGCCCCTAGTAATGCCTCCTGAACAATTAACACTTGGAAGCTCAAGGAGCCACAACCCCCCCCAAGATAGATGATGTATGTTCTTGACTAAGAAACTGTCTGGCTCAAACTATCTAACTTTGAAAGCAATCGTTTGTTTTCATAAGTGAAATCTGAAATGTTCTGTATTTTTTCTAAATTGCTCACATGTTAGCTTTTTTCTGCCTTGATTTGTAACTTGCATCTGTTTCTCACACTGATTGAAAATCCCTCCTTATAAAAATAAAGAAAATGTTTTTGCGAGTGTCAGTCCTTGGGCACTCCAGAGAGAGGGTGTCTGGATCCGTTCCCTTTTGCCTCTGTCGTTCATCCTTTGAGGACACTGAGACCCACCGAGGCTGGATCCCGGTATAGTATGCTGCAGCGGGGACTCCACTCCTGCCTCCCTTGCTTCGCACCCGGGAACACCCCTTCCTCCCAGCCCAGTGCCCACAGCATCGCTCCACTCCTGCTGCCACCGACTGCCTGCGGTGGCGACCTTGCTCCTGCCTCCTGTGACTCCCCCCCACAATGAGCCAGGTAAGCTAATTCAGACTGTAAGACGCACCCCTGTTTTCCTCCCAAATTTGGGGAAAAATGTGCATCTTATAGTCTTAAAAATACGGTACTCTATCCAGCAAAGCTATCATTTAGAATGGAAGGGCAGATAAAGTGTTTCCCAGACAAGGGAAACCTAAAGGAGTTCATCATCACCAAGCCATTATTACATGAAATGTTAAAGGGGATTATTTAAGAAAAAGAAGAAGATCAAAACTATGAACATTAAAAGGGCAACATCTTTAGTTTTTTTGAGGAAATTCCATACTGTTTTCCACATTGGCTGTACCCTTGTGCATTCCCACCAACAGTGCAGTAGGGTTCCCTTTTCTCCACAACCTTGCCAGCACTTGTGGTTTGTTGATTTGTTTTGGATGGCCATTCTGACTGGTGCGAAGTGGATTTTAATTTGTGGTTTTAATTTGCATCTCTCTGATGGCTAGTGATGCTGAGCATTTTTTCATGTGTCTCTGTGCCTTTTGTATGTTCTCCTTGGAGAAGGTCTGTTTAGGTCCCTTGCCCATATTTTAATTGGATTGTTTGTCTTCCTGGTATGGAATCATGTGAGTTCTTCATATATTTTGGAGATCAAATCTTTGTCTGAGGTATCATTGGCAAATATATTTTTCCATATGGTTAGTTCCCTTTCCATTTTGTTGATGCTTTCTTTAGCCATGCAGAAGCATTTTGTTAAAGGTTTTATTTATTTACGTTTTAGAGAGGAGGAAAGGAAGAAGAAAGAGGGTGAGAGAAATATCAATGTGCAAAAGATATATTGATTGGTTGACTCTCACATGCCTCCAGCTGGGGAGCCTAGCCTGCAATCCAGGCATGTGCCCTGACTGGGAATTAAACCTGCAATTTTTTGGTTTTCAGGCCAGTGCTCAATCCACTGAGCCATACCAGCCAGGGCAAAAGCTTTTTAGTTTGGTGTAGTCCCATTTCTTCATATTTTCCTTTATCCCCATTGCCCTGGGAGATATGTTGGTGAAAATACTGCTGCAGGGTATATCTGAAATTTTCCTGCCTATGTTTTCCTCTAGGACTTTTATGGCATCATGGCTGATGTTTAAGTCATTTATCCATCTTGAGTTTATTTTGGTGTGTGGTGTAAGTTGGTGGTCGAGTTTCATTTTTTTGCATGTATTTGTACAGATCTCCCAACACCATTTGTTGAAGAAGCTATTTTTAGTCCATTTTATGTTCCTGTCCCCTTTGTCAAATATTAACTGACTGTATTGACATGAGTTTATTTCTAGGCTTTCTATTATGTTCCATTGGTCTGTGTGTCTTTTTATGCCAGTACCAGACTGTTTTGATTACAGTGGCCTTGTAATATAGTTTGATATCAGGTATTGTGATCCCTCCTACTTTGTTCTTCTTTTTCAATATTGCTGAGGCTATTTAGGGTCACTTATGGTTCCATATAAATTTTTGAAATATTTGTACTATATCTGTGAAATATGTCATTGGTACTTTAATAAGGATAGCATTGTATCTATAGATCACTTTAGGTAGTATGGACATTTTAATGATGTTAATTCTTCCAGTCCATGAGTGCGGTATAGGCTTCCATTTATTTGTGTCTTCCTTAATTTCTTTCTTCGGTGTTGTGTAGTTTTCTGAGTACAGGCCTTTTACCTCCTTGGCTAGGGTTCTTCCTAAGTATTTTATTTTTCTTGTTACTATAGTAAATGGGGTTTTCCCCTAATTTATGTTTTTGATATTTCATTGTTGGTATACAAAAATGCCTTCAATTTCTGAATGTTGACATTTTATCCCACTGTTTTCCAAATTCATTTATTTGGTTGAAGAGTTTTTTGGTGGAGCCTAGAGGGTTTTCTATGTACACTATCATGTTATCTGCAAACAGTAACAGCTTTATATCCTTCTTCCCAATTTGGATACCTTTTGTTTCTTTTTCTTGTCTGATTTTTGTGGCTAGAACTTCAAATATTATATTGAATAGAAGTGGGTGAAAGTGGACAACCTTGTCTTGTGCCTGATCTCAGGGGGAAAGTTTTAGTTTTTGCGCATTGAGTATGATGTTGGCTGTAGGTTTTTTGTATATGGCCTTTATTATGTGGAGTTATGCTCCCTCTATTCCCACTTTGCTGAGTGTTTTATCATAAATTGGTGCTATACTTTATCATATGCTTTTTCAGCATCTATTGATATGATCATGTGTTTTTTGTCTTTTCTACTGTTTATATCATGTGAGGCGAATGTGATAACCACTACACTACGGAAACTCTTTATGTGATGTATTACATTTATTGATTTGCAAATATTGTACCATCCTTGCATTGCTGGGATGAATCCCACTTGACCATGGTATATGACATTTTTAATGTATTGCTGGATCTGGTTTGCCAATATTTTCTGGAGGATTTTAGCATCTATGTTCATTAGTGATATGGCCTGTAGTTTTCTTCTTTTATTGTATCTTTATCTGGTTTTGAAATTAGGATAATACTGGTCTCATAAAAAGAGTTTGGGAACTTCACTCTTCTTGGATTTTTTGGAATAGTTGGAGAAGAATCAGAGTTAGCTGTTTTCTAAATATTTGGTAAATTCTCCTGTGAATCCATCCTACCCAGGGTTTTTGTGTGCCAGGAATTTTTTCATTACTGCTTCATTTTCACTACCTGATATTGGTCTAGTCAGGCTTTATGCTTCTTCTTGATTCAATTTTGGAGGACTATATGTTTCTAGAAATTTGTCCATTTCACCTAGGTTTTCAAATTTCTTGGCATATAGTTTTTTGTAGTAATTTCTTAAATTCCTTTGTATTTCTGTGGTATCACTTGTAATTTCTCTTCTTTCATTTGATTTTATTTATTTGGGTCATCTCTCTTTTTTTCTTGGTGAGTCTGGTTAAAGGCTTGTCGATTTTGTTTATCCTTTCAAAGAACAAGCTTCTGGATTTATTGATCATTAGAATTGTTCTTTTAGTCCCTATGCCATTTAATTCTGCTCTGATCTTGGTTATTTCCTTCCTTCTACTTGATCTGAACTGTCTTTGTTGTTGTTCCTCCAGTTCTTATAGATTTAGGGTTAGGTTGTTTATTTGAAATTTTTCTTTCTTTTTTAGGTAGGCCCGTATCGCTATGAACTTCTCGCTCAGGACTGCTTTTGCTGTGTCCCATAGGTTTTGGTTTGTTGTGTGTTCATTTTCATTTGTTTCCAGACAATTTTTGATTTCTTCCTTGATCTCATTACTAACCCATTCATTATTTAATAGCATGCTATTCAATCTTCATTAGTGTTAATGCTTTTGAGTTTTTTCCTTGAGGTTGGTTTCTATTGCAAGCCCTTGTGGTCCAAGAAAATGCTGGATATGATTTCAATATTCTTGAATTTGTTGAAGCTTGTTTTGTGTTCTATCATGTGGTCTATCTTTGAAAATGTTCCAGGTACATTTTAATGTATATTTTGCTTCTTGGGGTGAAAGTTTCTGTATATATCAGTTAAGCCCATTTGATCTAGCATGTCATTCAGTGCCTCAGTGTTCTTGTTGATTCTTTGTTTGGAACATTTGTTCACTGTTGACAGTAGGGTGTTAAAATGCTCTACTATAAGTGTGTTGCTGTCTATTTCTTTCTTGAAGTCCTCCAAAAATTTCCTTATGTATTTGGGTGCTCCTATGTTGGGTGCATGTATGTTTTCAATGTTTACAGCTTTCTAGTATATTCTTCCCTTTAGAATTACTAAATTATCTTCTTTGTCTCTTTTTATGGCCTTTGTTTTGAAATCCATTTTGTCTGATATAAATATTGCTACCCTGGCTTTTTTTTTCTCTGTCCATTTGCTTGGAATATTTTTTTTGCAACCCTTTACTTTCAGTCTGTGTAAATCTTTTGTTTTGAGGTGGGTCTCTTGTAGACAGCATATATGTGGGTCATGTTTCTTATCCATTCAGCTACCCAATGTCTTTTGATAGGAGCATTTAATTCATTTACATTTAAGGTCACTATTGGTAGGTACTTATTTATTGCCATTTTTTCTGTTTGTACCTGTCTTCTTCTCTTTCTCACTCTATACCTTCATCTTCCTAAATCAGTTCCTTTAGCATATCTTGCAATGCTGGTTTTGTGGAGATGTATTCTTTTAACCTCCTTTTGTCTGGGGAACTCATTTCACCTTCCATTTTAAATGAGAGCCTTGCTGGGTTGTGTAGTCTTGGTTGCATGTCTTTGCTTTTCATTACTTGAAATATTTCTTGCCATTCCCTTCTGGCTTGTAGTGCTTGTATTGAGAAATCAGCTGCTATTCTAACTATAGTTATTTTAAATAATTTTGTCTTTTAACTTTTATATTAAACAGTGACTTACAAGACATATCGTTTTCATGTTAAAGAAAATAAAAAATAAAAATTCTGAAAGAAGCCAGAGGAAAAAAGAAATCTTACTTATAGAGGAACAGACGTAAGTATTATATCTGGTTTCTCCTTAGAAACCATGCATGGAGGAAATGAGTGGAGTAAAATATTTAATGTTACAAGAATCAAAAACAAAAAACTAGAATTTGTACCCAGTAAAATTATTCTTCAAAAATATATGAGAGCAACAAAGACTTTAATAGACTAATAAAAAACTAAGGGAATCTGTTGCCAGTGGTTCTGCCGTCCACTTCTTGCTGCTATTTGTTATTGATTTTGTGTATTTGTTTCATGACTTTTCTGATCTAATTTTGTGAAGTCTGTTATTTTTTTTTTTTTTTTTGGTCATGTGTATTCCTGAAGTCTCTGCTTAGTTAGCTTAATGGTCCAATAAATGGTGCTGGGAAGTAGAATGTACGTATAGAACATAATAGGACTCTTACTCACCCCACCCTCACCATACAAAAATAATTTCTCCATGGATCATAGATCGAAATGGGAAAGATAACATCATAAAGTTGCTAGAACACTGGAATACATCTTCATGATCTTAGAATAGACAAACATTCTAGAACAGTAAAGAAAGTTACTAACCAACAAAAATTCAGGTCAATTCAAAAGTAAAAAAAAATATGATTATCTCAACAGATGTAGAAATCCAATATACTATCATGAAAAAAACAACAAAAACTATTTGCTAACAAAGAATAGAAATGAATAGTTAACACAGGTCAAATATCTTTTCACATGTAGGTATACCTCTAAACTCTGTTTCATTGTTTTCTCTATCAGCTCCAATATCACACTCTCTTAATTTTTAAATCTTGATATCCAGTGGAATAGGCATTCTAATATTTTTGTCCCTCAGGATTGTACTGATTTTTTGATTTTTGTATTTCTATATTTAAAATTCTTATTTAGAAAAACATTTAGAATCATTTCATTAATTTCCTCAATAAAAACAGCAAAAGCCCATTGGGATTTCCTTTTAGGTTGATTGAATTAATAAATAATTTTAGGGAAATTTATATCTTGACAAAACTGAGCCAACATAGGTATAAGGTATATATATTTATGTAAATATTCTTTAATTTCACTCAGTAATGTTTTATAGTTCTTATGTAGAGTCTTGCATATCTTTTGTTAATTTTTTCCATAGATATTTTATGTTTTGGGATGTTATTGTGAAAAATGTATTTTTAAAATCTGATATAAAAAAGTACTATTTCTAGCCAAGACAGAAGTATAGGTAGATACACTTTGCCTCCTTGCACAACCAAAAGAAGGAAAACAAATAAAAATTAAAAAATTTAAAAATAAATAAACAAACAGAACTGCCAGAAAAATGAACTGTATAAAAGTCTGACAACCAAGGAGTTAAAGAAGAAACATTCATCCAGACAGGTAGGAGGGTCAGAGATGGACAGCCAGGGTGGGGAGGACTTAGGGAAACATGGCAGCTGGAGAATGGGGAGGGCAAGGCAGCAGCTGGCACACCAGGCAGTCCCACATTTGCATGCGGATAAACCAGGAGGAACACTGGGGAGCGAGACAGATCATGCAACCCCGGGTTGGAGCATAGGGAAATAAAGCCTCAAAACCTCTGACTGTAAAAACTGAGGGGGTTGTGGTGGTGGGAGAAACTTCCAGCCTCACGGGAGAGTTTGTTAGACCCACAGGGTCCTTGAACATACACAAATCTACCCACCCAGGAATCAGCACCAGAAGAGCCCAGTTTGCTTGTGGGAAAGGTTTAGGAATGTACAAAAACTCACCCACCCATCACTGAAAGCAGGCTGAGAGCCAAGCAAGCAACATTGTTCCCTCCCAGATCCATTCCCCACATACAGTGCCACAACACAGAGAAGTGGGTTGCCTAGCCCTGGAAAATACCTAAGTCTCTGCCCCCAACAATGTAAGAGATGCAGTAAGACAAAAAATATATGGCCCTAATGAAAGAACATATCAAAGCTCCAAAAATAGAATTAGGCAATGAAGAGATAGCCAACCTATTAGATGCAGAGTTCAAAACACTGGTAATCAGGATGCTCACAGAAATGGTTGAGTATGGTTGCAAAATAGAGGAAAAAGTAAAGGCTCTGCAAAGTGAAATAATGAAAATATACAGGGAACCAACAGTGAAAGGAAGGAAATCAGGACTCAAATCAATAATTTAGAGCAGAAGGAAGAAATAAACATTCAACCAGAATAGAATGAAGAAACAAGAATTTGAAAAAATGAGGAGAGGCTTAGGAACTTCTGGGACAACTCCGAACATTCCAACATCTGAATCATAGGGGTGCCAGAAGGAGAAGAAGGAGAACAACAAATTCAAAACTTATTTGAAAACATAATGAAGGAGAATTTCTGCAATCTGACGAAGGAAATAGACCTCAAGGAACTCCAGGAAGCTCAGAGTCCCAAAGAAGTTGGACCCCAGGAAGCATAAACCAAGGCATGTCATAATTACATTAGCCAAGATTAAAGATAAGGAGAGAATCTTAAAAGTAGCAAGAGAAAAGGAGGCAGATACCTACAAAGGAGTTCCCATAAGACTAGCAGCTGATTTCTCAAAAGAGACCTTCTAGGTAAGAAGGGGCTGGAAAGAAGTATTACAAGTCATGAAAGGCAAGGACCTACATCTAAAATTACTCTATCCAGCAAAGCTTTCATTTAGAATGGAAGGGCAGATAAAGTGCTTCCCAGGGAAGGTCAAATTAAAGGAGTTCATCTTCACCAAGCCCTTATGATAATAAGTGTTAAAGGGACTTATCTAAGAAAAAGAGGATGATCAAAACTATGAGCAGTAAAATGACAATGAACTCACAAGTGTCAACAACTGAACCTAAACAAAACAAAAACAAACTAACCAAACAACTAGAACAGGAACAGAATCACAGATATGGAGATCACATGGAGGGTTAACAGCAGGGAGGGGGAGAGGGGAGAATGGGGGAAAGGTACAGGGAATAAGAAGCATACATGGTAGGTAAAAAATAGACAGGGGGAGGTTAAGAATAGTATTTGAAATGTAGAAGCCAAAGAACTTATATGTATGACCCATGGACACGAACTAAGAAGGAGCAATCCTGGGGGGGGGAGGGTGCAAGGCGGAGGGGAATAAAGGGGAGAAAAAAATGGGACCACTCTAATAGCATAATCAATAAAATATACTTTTAAAAAGCACTAATGATTGGTATGTAAGTCAAGGTTCTGTTATGAAGGCCAAGGAGTCCCTTGATCTGTGGTCTGCAAGGTAAAAAACCAGGGAAGCCAGTCACACAATTCAGTCTGAGTCTGTAGGCCTGAGGACCAGGAGCACTGTTGTCTGAGGGGAGAAAAAGATGGACATTTCTGCTGAAAAAAGGGGCAAAGTTGCCCTTCCTTCACCTTTTTTGTCCTATTCAGGACCTGAAGGGATTGCATGATACCTGCCCTTATTGGTAGATCCTTAAGCAGTCTACTGATTCACATGTTAATCTACTGGGAAACACCTTTGTAGATACCGCAGAAATAATGCTTTATCAGCTATACAGGTGTCCCTTAGCCCTGTTAAGTTGATATATAAAATTAACCAATACAATAGGTATATTTATTGTGAAACCTGTAGGCTTATTATGATTTTAAATTTTAATATCTTGTATTTGTATTTTGGACTTTATTCATATATAATCTTGTCTTCTGAAAAAAAAAAGAAAAAAGAAGGAAAGGGTTGTTTATATTTTCTTCTCCAATTCTTATATATTTCTTTTTGGGGGGTGGGTGGCTTCTCTGTACTGGCTAGAACCTTTATTAAAATGTAAATATAGCAAGAATCTTTGATTCATTTCATACCTCAGCAAAATTTTTCAACAACTTACCATTAACTGTGATAATTGTTGTAGGTGTTGATAGTCTTTAATAAGTAAAAGATATTCCCTTCTTTGTTAACAAAGCAGTTTATTTTTCATAAAAGGATGTTAAATTTTTGCATCTGTTGAGCTGATCATGTTTTGTTTTTGTTCTGTTTATGTAGTAAAATACACTGATTTTGTTATTGCTATTTTCTATTTCAGTTCTCAACCATTTATTCTATAACTCCTTGGAAATGTTACTGGTCCAAAGTCTGTATGAAAGGCCAATACTCAAAACATCAGAGTTTGGAGTAAAATAGGTTTATTAGTCAGGAAGGCACATGTTGAAAGGATGAGAACACTAGTATTTTCTCAAATCCATCTTAAGCATGTCTAGAGGCTTCTTTTACGTCAAAGGAAGGGAAAAAGGGAGGGGCTGCTTTGTGAAAATTCAAGCCCTAAACAGAATTCCTCTGATGATTAGCATGTCTGAAGCAGAAACTATTAGCCTGAAGGCCATGGGAACTGCGTAGACTTGAACAAGATGGAGTAGAAGAGATGGAATATTTCATTTTTTCATGAAAGAAGCAATAATTAGAGGCCTGTTACATCTTCGTAACATAGAAGGGCATACTATACTTTAAGCATACCTGTTCAAAGAGTTACAAAGAGTTATAATGTACTCCACAATTCAAAAATGACAACCTCCTAATTTTGAAGTCAGTTGGTAAACTACCACCATTTCATAATAAAACAAGAGTCCATACCACATATACCAGCACGGTATGTGTATATATATGTGTGTATATACAGAACACACACACACCACTGTGAGTCATATATATATGTGGCTCACAGTGGTTTATCTGGATCACAATGGTTTCAAACTCCTCTCCCCTCTAATTTGTCACCAGAGATACAAAGATTTTACACTTATATCTGTCATTTCTGCCTTGTCTTTAAAAAACCTGACAATACTGGGCCTCCATGAAACACTTAGCTGCAGAGTACAGACACCCCTTTTGACAAGACAAGGCATCTGCTCTTTAGTTTGCTACTGATGTGTACTAACATACCAAATTTCTCCTTTTAATTTTGTTGTGCATTTTGTAATCTTGGCAGACTACCTGACATTTTACAAAAATGTTTAGGAAGTAAACAAACAAAAAACATGTAAATTTAACACTGGTATAATGCTGGAACAAAATATACTAAATCAAAATTTTAAAAAAGTAAATTAAAAGTTTGTGTGTGGGGGTTGGATCTTGGACTTTAAGATTCCAAAGCAACCCAAACCATAGTTTACAGTTAGAGAATGTTATATGTGTATAATATAGTGTGGATCCTGAAGCTAATGTAAAAAAAAAAATCAGCAATTTATAAGGGAGACTGACAGACTACAAAGATGGCTCTTTGTTTTGTTTTGTTTTGTTTTGTTTTTAAGATTTTGTTTATTTCTTAGAAGGGAAGAGAGGGCAAAAGAGAGGGTGAGAAACATCGATGTACAAGAGAAACATTGATTGGTTGCCTCTTGCACACCCCTAACTTGGAACCTGGCCTGCAACCCAGGCATGTGACCTGACCAGGAATTGAACCAGCCACCTTTTGGTTTGCAGGCTAGTACTGAACCCACTGAACCACAATGGCCAGGGATGGCTTCCTTTCTTGCTAAAATGTACAAATCTCACTTTGACATAAATTCAAAGCATTTAATAGAAGGACCACTTTTGAGATAATTAAAACAATTTACATACAGAACACTATTTCTGTAGATCATTTCATTTGAAGTAGAAATCAGACCAAAAGAATATATTACCAAACAATGACTGCCCTTAAGTATATCATCTATGATCAATTTGGTAAGACTAAGGTTACCTCAATTCCAGGCACAAAATTGTTACAGAACAGACTGGGG
>PVJI01026299.1:0-19180 GCA_004026765.1 Micronycteris hirsuta | reverse complement strand
AAGGACACTAGAGGCAAGACTGGGTTTGGGGCTTCATCCTGTTAGCCTTGGGGATGATGGTCTTCCTACACAAGGACACTTAACCTAATTATCTAATTCTTTTTTTATTTTTAAAGAAGCTCCGATTTTATATGTTGAAAATAATCACATATACCTCTTATGTTGTCTACCATATGAAAATAGTGAATCAATTTTGGCTAAATGTGGAAATTCCATCTGGGGGTGATGCCTTAAAATATGGGGTATTTGTATATTTGGCATTCACTCTGGGGAGCCATTAGAGCTAACGAGGTCAGCAGTCACCTTCCAAAGCAAGAGGTCTAAGGGAGAGGACTGTGTGCAGGCCTTTCAGGAAAGATACAAGAGCCTTGGAGAGAGTGAAAAGAGCCACGCAGCTGAGTTGTCAACTATGAGAGCAGACTCTCAAATAATGGCTCTCAGTTTTTCTTGTGCTGCACGTCATCTGGAAGTGTTTGTAGAGCTGACTCCAGGTGCAACAGTAAGACTTAATCACACAGGAGAGAAGCTCCCTCTGCCTCTTCTCCATGCGGTGGAGGACACCTCACAGCACACAGACGATCTTTCCTGGCCTGCACCACCCCAGACAGTTCTGCAAGATGAACTTGGCTCAGCCTGGCAAGTTCATGACTTCCTCCACACTGAGCCACTCAATGCAGAAGAAGCCAAGAAAAATGCAATAACTCAAATTTTGCCATATAATTTTTATATCCATTATAAACATAACTATTAAAAGAACATATCTTTGGCATCATTATATTTTTTGGCATCTTTATATCTGAAATAACTTCTTAAAATCCCAAACCTGAAACAAACAATGTTGAACATGGATGGTAAGCACCGGGGCACAAAATACATAGGCTTTTCCTACCAGCACACGAGGTGCATTTATCTGGCAAGTAAACCAAAATGTGAACGACCTCCTTGCCTAAAGCTGCTCTTTCTTTGGAGCACAATTATCCCAACAGGAAAAAAGAACATCACTGTGTTTGCTCATGTTACAACCAAGAGTGATAGCAAACAGAAAACGTTACTGAAACCTTTGGTGATAACACATTTACATTGGGAAATCCATAAAATCCCGCCTGCAGTTTCTCAATAGGACATAAACGTAGATCAGCTTTGATCAATTGCAGCAAGTGGTTATCATGGAAAAATCCATTCTGCCTTTTCTTTTTTGGATCCTGTTGTTAAGGTGATTTACTGATTGAATTTTGTATCTCAAGCACAAAGACTAAAGACTATTAGCATTTGTTGAATATAAATGAATATTCTGTTATGGGATTCAACTTCTCTCTGAATTTTAATTTTGAAGCTGTTCTTCTGTGTTTTGTTCATATTAGTAATCAGAATTTTAATCATTTTCATGTTCCCAAGTAAGGACTGCTGAGTTAAAAAAAGAAGCAAATGTGGTAAGATATATAAACTATAAAGTTTCAGTTTTATGACCACATGAAGACCATAAAATACCAGAGACAGATCTCCAATGTAAAGCCATCTAGTTGCTATTTTAATCCATAAAAAGAGGAACTATGATAAAAAGATGTTCACTGAATATACGGCTTTTCCTTTCCTGGTGATGACTTCTCCCGATCCGTTATGTGACAAGTCACCTACTCATATAAAATTGCTTTTGGCATGCACTCATAGGAGGCTGCTAACTGAGACTCTTGCTGAGAGACATGAAAATAAACACTGGACTTTCAGTTCTCCCCCACATCAAAACAGGGCACATAAAACATTAGAAAGAATTCACAGAGAGAATGAGAACAGGCTGCTATCTGGGGAAATCTTAAAGCAGAATTTATTTTCACCTTCCAGAAAGCAGACATTAAACCACACCACACCTTTTCATCATCTCTCCACCACCGCATAATCACATTTCATGGATAAAATAACATGGGGTATAAAATATAATGTCCCAGTTAATGTTGATTCAACAAGACAGTATGTGATCGCCTAAGACTGAAATGCTGACATTAGAAGGTAACTGAAGTAGTAGGTCCTTTTTGTGACTACATGCTTATGAGTGTTCACCTATTTGCCCTCATTCTAAGGATATTTAACTACCAGCAGAAGACATCTAACATTCTACATCTAGTTATTTGCTTTTCATCAAAAATTCTTCTGTGGTAAACTAACTTGTAACTGTGCTATATATGACAACTTTAAACACTTTTTTAAAATTGTAAGTAGGGATAGGTGTTCTGATATATTCAGCTCACATTCAACAGAAAAGATAACTTGTAAAGGAATATATAACAGAACTTGGAGGTGAAAATATTGGAGCAAGAAAAGATTCCAGTATTTAACTTGTCATTCTAATTGCAATTGAACAATTCTGGGAGGAAAAGAGTTAACTCTAAATATTCATCTTATATAAAGTATTTCAAAAAAACCCATCAGTTTCTTTAACTATAATTATTAGATAAAAAGTAGAATCTAACCACAGAGTGCAACATGTAGTTAATAGCATACTTCTTTTAAAATATCAAAGCCCATGCCCTGACTGGTGTAGCTCAGCGGATTGAGCGTGGGCTGCGAACCAAAGGGTCGCCAGTTTGATTCCCAGTCAAGGCACATGCCTGGGTTGCAGGCCAGGTCCCCAGTGGGGGCCATGTGAGAGGCAACCACACATTGATGTTTCTCTCCTTCTCTTTCTCCCTCCCTACCCTTCTGTCTAAAACATAAATAAATAAAATCTTTAAAAAAATAAAAAATAGAAAAATAATAAAATATCAAACCTCAAATATAAAATTCAAAAGAAAGCATTTATGGCATAGAGTTCACTTACACAGTGAGGATTTATTTGAATGATGTAAATATATGTTAATATTTTCTAATTGTTTACAATTTTAACATTTTTTATTTTATTTAATCAAAATCTATACATTAAAATAATAAAATTAGAGAACTTATTTTTAAGGTAACTGGCAACTTTTGTTATTTTGTTTTCCCCCTGCTAAGAGATAATATTTCAATTTTAAGTAACAACATTGAGGAATTGGTGATATAAGAATAACAAACTAATTTCCTAAGTGTCTCTTACCTCTAAAATATTTCCTTGTCCTCTTTTCCTAGAGTTTGATGAGATTTATCTAGCCTTTTGAGTTGATGTAGTGAGGTGAACAGAATCTGCCTTGGAAAATGAGTGTTTATTCCAACTGGACAGGTCCTCTACTTGTGTTATTCAATCCTCAGAAATTCATAAGAAATTTCTAACTAAAAGTTTTAAAGTGACTCCCCTTTTTAAAATTTTAAAACTAGAAAGACTTCTACATGTTAAAATAAGTGGAGTTGGACCCACCTGAAATCCTGACAGTAAAACATAAATTACTACTCTTGTATATTATGATAAATTCTACAACTTGATTTCTTTTCAAATGTAATACTCCAATTCTCTGAACTTTTTTCCAGAGATTTTGGTATTCAGTAATCACCTCAGTAGTTTGGGAATAGTGAGAGCTCCAAACATTCCATTTGAATTAAATGTGTTCCTTTCCATTTGAAAAAAACATCAACTTAACCCTGCTCCAGTCTTTCCCCCGCCCTCTTTGGTGCACCCTGATTATTTTTAAATATACTCCACCAACTATTCTTTTGTTCTAACACTGCACCAGACACAGGCTAACAGAAATTTAGACATCATGAAATGTAGAAGAAATCATAAGAAAAGAATTTGAGGAATTGGTATGTTTTTAAAAATAAAACCTAGATTTTTTTTTCCAGTTATTTTGCACTGGAAGATGTTGCTCTCTGTATTTTCTCTATTCAGCTTCTTGAGATTATGGATAAAGCTTGCCTGTCTCTAAACTTAGCCTGCACAGCTACATCAAGTGGGGCACCATCAGACTCTGCCATAGCACTTGCTTTTTATGCAGTTCATTTTATGGGAGCACCTGTTCATGTAGATAAATGAAGTCAAACTTGGACGCCGGCCTAGAAGACAGTGACTTCAGCGTGGGAAGCCAAGCAAGAGTTGGCTCTGCCCGCAGGAGCCAAGTCCACCCAGCCCCTGTAATCGGGCCCTAAGGACCTGCATTTACAGCAGCTGGTTAGACCTCCTACAGGTTTGCTTGTCCTGCTTACTGCAGAAGGGAGCATTTATAAACACAAATCCTGAGGTAACATTCATCTATGGCCCTAAACTAAAATAGGCCTTCTCGTTTATACTCACAGCTTGACAATGAAAGGATCCATTTGAATGAAGATGATCTTATGTAAATAATTTGAAGGGTGGCAATGATCACAAGGGTACCCATCCAAGAGACTTTGTCTACCTTCACTTCTTGGCAATTCTACAATACAGGGGATATTTCTGGGTCTAAAAACAGTCAGCATCTAGAGCACTTGTCAAAACCACAGAAGGTATTTTCTATTGAAATATACAAACTACCTTTACATCTTAATCAGTCCAAAGTTGAAAGAAGTCTTAATATTAATCTGGGATAGTACTCAAATCTACTAGAAATAAAAGTCGTTTTAGAACCAGTTTAGTTCCTAAATAAATAGCCCTGACTTTATGAAAACAGATACTATAAACACTTTACAGTTTACAAATCACTTTCATAATTGTAGTTGATTTTACCCATGAGGAACACACTAGCATATATAAAATGAAAAAGGCAAGAGCAAACACTGTACGGCGTATTGTCATTTGTGAGAAAATAATAGCAAACATTTATAAATATGTATAATATTTTGTTATGATACAAGAACCTATGAAAGTTGTTGCCCCTGGAAGGGGCAACTGAAGCAGAGGAAAGAGGGTGACATTTTTACTCCACACTCTGTGGAATCCATTGAATATTACATTTTGTGTTATTATTTTTAAAAATGAAGAATAAAGCTTAGCCTTATCAATGCCACGAGCTGCTGCTGCTGTGACCAGGGCCTTTGATACGAACGAGGCATGTATCGCCTCATTCAGTCCTATGGCATTTGGGTGTTTAATTCTCCATTTACATGGTGAAGGGGCTCTCAAGCCTAGGCTGGTGCTATTTCATTATTGTTCATCAATATGATGGGCGCCAGAGTTTCCCTATCAACTTCATCACCCATTTCTTCAGATGGCAGACTCACCTCACTCTGGGGATAATGAGGTGCTTATCTTGAGACAATAAAGTTGTCCTGGAGGCAGAATTGTCCATACGGTCTACGAAAGTTTCTGCAAAGACTACAGTCAACGAAAGGGTCGTTCTGCTCAACCATCACGTGCGGTTTTCTATGTGAGGCTTTGATCGATATTCCAAAATCCAAAACAGCCAACTCACTTTTTTTCCGCATTGCTGAGCCACAGGGTTACACAGAAAGGTGAAGGAGGATCCACTAGAGCACAGTTTCCGCACAGCTCCCTATCGCTGGCCAGCGGGGGTGGGAAGAGTCTCTGCTTCTCTGGAATGTATTCCTACACTTTCCCCACCTCCGGGAGGCCCTCTTCTGAACTTGGGGGCAATGTTGTCTGGTTCTAACTATGTTCGCTTTTCAACATCACAGTTTTGGCATGAATTCTCTTCCTAGCTTCCCTTAATCCTTCCTTTGTGATTATCAAGAGCCTTTACAAATTACCTTACTAATACTAGAGACAATGCATATAATTCTGGCCAACTAGAAAATTTGTCAAGTATTAAAAAGTGTAAAGAATAAACTGACAAAAATTTGCATTTCTAGATATTATATCCCTACATGTAGATGAGAACACAGAATGATATTAATTCAAAATGTAACAGTCACTATTTTGAAAGAGCAGCTCAAAACGCAATCTAATCCCAGCACTCATGTTTTGAAATACTAAGCATTACGTTATTTAATTCGATTCTCAAAACAAACCTGTACAATAGTAGCTTTTTCTTGCTGCTGTAACAGATTACCACAAATCACAACGGATAGATTATAATCACAAATTAAAACATCACTGCTTAAGACAACAAAGAATTCATTACCTTACATTTCTGGAGGTCAGAAGTCCAAAATGGGTCTCCATGGGCTACAAGTGAAGTGTCCTTCAGCAGGCTGTGCTCCTTCGGAAGCACCAGAGGAGAATCATTTTCCTTGCTGCCCACATTTTTTTTTTGGCTTGTGGCCCCTTCCTCCAACTTTAAAGCAAGAAATGACAACTGGAGAGTTTTCCCATGCCCTATCACTTTGACACTAACCCTTCTGCCTCCCACTTTACATGTGAGTATGCTGGTAATTCATTGGGTTCACCTGGATGATGCAGGCTAATCTATTAACTTAAATCCACCTGCTTATCATCCTTTGTTCCACCTGAAACTGAAATTCACCCTTGCCATAGAGCATAACAGTTCACAGGTTGTGGGGATTAGTAAGTAAACATCTTTAAGGATCAGTTATTCTACCTACCCCAAATAGGAATGATTGTCCTCATTAACACATTAGAACAGTGAGACTTACCCAGGGACCAGTATCAATGTTCTTTTTTTTTTCCCACATTTTTTTAGTGTTGTTTAAGTACAGTTTTCTCCATTTCCCCCCCCCCCACCACCTTCCCCACCCCAGCCATCCCCACTTCCCACCCTTGGTCCTACCCTCCTTTGGCTTTGTCCATGTGTCCTGTATACATGTTGTTCTTTCTGTTACTACCTTGAAGGAGTAAAGGAAGGGAGAGCATGGCCAGAACTCGGAGACAGTATGAAATGAGACCCATTCTTGGCAGTCTGGCCAGAGTTGGCCTCCTGTTGAGGAAAACAGTGGTGACTCTGACAAGAGGGACTAGGGAGGTAGGACCTGGACTTCAGCCTCCTCCTTCCCACTGAACTCCCAGTGCTCCACATTCGAGAATCTGGCCACAGACAGAGGCCATGCGGGATATTGGATGAGCTCAACAGGTTAGCTCCTGGGAACAGCAGAGAGAGAATATCAGAAACAGGATTTGGTGGTGCAGCAGAAGACACTGAGGAACTTCCCTTCATTGATTTACTGATTTATTAATTTATAATAGGTATTGCTGCTTTCCAGTTTCTACTAAAAAGCACATCTTCAGCATTCAGATTTTTTGAGCAATTCATATGGAGGTAGTCAGAATGTGATCTCTCCCCTCACCTTATCCTTTCCACCAAAATGTACTTATTTACATGATCTTATTTAATTGGCTTTAAGTTTCTGAACGCATTTATTATGTCTGAGAATAATTTATTATGGAGCTTCTGGCTGCATTTTAAATAAGTCTTTTCAGGTGTATATAGTCTAAGACTTCACAGGGTTAAATTATTGGAAATGTGTCATAGTTTAAAAGTACTCAAGTTGAATGCTATTTGACCATATAATAATGATATAATTATTAAAGTGCTGAACACTGAAATAACTATAAAAATCACATTTACTCTATTACAAGTTATTTATGAGAATGATATATGTATCTCATTTATATGTGTATATATTATGCCCATATATATGTATATATATATATATATAATCCCAACCTGGTATCTGCTATTTAAAAAATACATTTAATATAGTGACACTCTTAAGATGGCAACATAGGCAGTGCCTGACTTCAAGCCCACTCCCAAGACCAGTTAGTAACTATTCTTGAGTAAGAAACCATCGTGAAAATCCCAGAACTCAGGATCAAGGCCGAGCACCCTTGGGACCCTTAAGATCAAGAGGAATCCCATTGGAAGAGGAAGAGGAGCAGTGTCACTTGGACTGCGCGGCCCCACCTTAGAGGGGCTGAAAGCCACAGTGAGAGGACCCCCTGGGCCTACAGTTTCTCCAGTATTATGGGATGCTTCTTGGGAGGCACACTCAGGTCTCACTTCACAGGATCGCTGGAGAAATCGGTGGGGCTCAACCACCAGGGATGAGCTAGAGATGGGAAAAGGGGTGAGGTTTACAGCAGCCAGAGCTCAGATTGTGGACGACCGTGCTCCTGCTTTTAGTCAGTGCCGGAGCAGAGATCCCACCCAGCTGCTCTGCTCCGCTGCAAAGGCAAGCCCATGGCCCAGTCTGATTAGGGAGTTCGACCTGCTTTGGGTCCCCAGGCAATGGTCCATGGAGCATATTCTACAGCCCCACCCAGCCAAGAAAGCAAGTTTAAAACCTTGTCCAACAGCTGAACATAACCTACAGTCCTGCTCCACTGGAAGTATGGCTGCAGACTCTCAGCAGCCTTGGAGCACATACTACAGCTGGCCCTTGCAGAGAAGAAAATTCTCAACCACATCCAGTTGCTGAACAGTTTCCAGTCCCACCTGACCAGAAGACTAGCCAGAGACCCCAGTACCCAGAAGACCATCCTATATCCCTGCTCCAGCAGGGAGCCAAGCCAGCAGCCACGCCCATGTGTTGAGCATAGCCCCTGGCATGGCATAACCAGGCACCTGAGCAGTGAGTGGTTCAGGGCAGTCTCAGAACCCAGCCTATAGTACTGTCCAGCTGTGAGCCCAGCCTACCGCCCTACCTGACTGCTGAACACCACCTGTGACCTCACCCAGGAAGGGAGCCCAGCTGTTAACCCCATCCAATAGCAAGGCATAACCTGTGACCCCACCCATGAGGAAGCCTAGACAGCAACCTGGATTAATAGTCTTCAGCCCCACTGAACTGTGAGGTACAGGCAAAGACCCTGTCATCCAATGAGAGTCCAGCCAGCAACCAAAACCAACAAGAGCACAGTTGATGGACTACCCAACAGTTACATCACCTTTGGGGTACAGCCTGTGGCCCCACCTGATAGCAGAACACAACCTGAAGTTCCATTCAAGTCAAAGCCCCGGCTGTAATCCTACCTGAACACAATCCATCGGCAGACAGTTGGTCGGGGAGCACAGGCTGCAGCCTTGCCCAATCACAGATGCGAGACCTTGGCAATGCATTCTGCGGCCCCGCCCAGGGAGAGGGCACTGCAGTCCCACTCAGCGGCCCCACCTGACCACAAAGTCCAGCCAGCAAGCCCACCTCACCAGGGAGTCCTGCTCCTGGGAGACCCCCAACCAAGCAAGAGCACTGATCTGATACTTTACTCTGATATCAAAGACAGTACAAGAAACAGAAAAACAAACATAACTACAGGCCAATATCATATATATATATATATATATATATATATATATATATATATACACATACATACACACACACATATATAGATCCCATATATATATGTAAACATACTCAATAAGATACTAGCAATCCGAATTCAACAGCATATAAAAAGCTTCATATACCATTTACTAAAATACAATATAATGGTGTTCTTCATACATCTTTAGCCTCTTTATACTCCCTATGCTATTATTATTATTATTATTATTGATTATTATCATTATTATTTTGCCTTCTAGAACTTTTACCAGAACTAGGACACTGTCAACATTTTTCCTTTTTCTTTTTTTAATTTTATTTTTTCAATTAAAGTTTACATTCAATATTATTTTGTATTAGTTTCAGGTGTGTGGCATAGTGGTCAGACAGATCGAATACTTTAGAAAGTGTTCCCCCAGTATTTCCAATACCCACCTGGCACCATACATATTTATTACAATATTATTGGTGATATTTCTTATGCTGAATTTTACATTCCCATGACTATTTTATAACTACCAATCTGTACTTCTTTAATCCTTTCAACTTTTCACCTAGTCCATCAAACCCCTCCCCTCTGGCAATTATCAGTCTGTTTTCTGTGTTTATGAGTCTGTTTCAATTTGTTTATTTCGTTCTTTAGATTCCACACTTAAATGACATCATATGCTATTTGTTTTTCTCTGACTTATTTCAATTAACATAATACTCTCTAAATCCATCCATGCTGTTGCAAATGATAAGATTTCATTCTTTTTTTTTTTTTTGGCCGAGTAATATTTTGTTATATATACGAGTCTGTACCACAGCTTTTGTAACCACTCATCCATTGATGGGCAATTTGTTTGCTTCCATATCTTGGCTACTGTTAATAATATTAATCTGGAAACCAGAAATAATCTTAGAAAGAATTCACTAAGAAAACTTATTCTCAACTTCCCGAAGTACCATTATATTTTTAGGGTTGTCACGAGAAATACAAATAACTTAGGATCCAAAGACATTTACCCTTCAGTATTGTAATTTGAAACAGGATCTAAAGTAAGTATAAAGTCCATGTTCATTTCAAGGCTAACATGTAGGTTAAACACTGGCTTAAAAATAGCATAAAACTCTCTCAGTGTGATAGAACCACGGCAGTATATCCTCTTAATCAAGGAATGTGTATTGGGAAAGCATCGAGCCTGATCAGTGACTCGGGGACAGGTTCCGTACATCTAGACGCAGGGATCAACCTGAAATTTGCCATATGATGAAGGTGAAATCCTTTGTTTAGCTGTACATTTAGGTTAGTCTTTTCAAATAATGGATTGTTTAACTGAAGATGAACCACTTTGCTCGTTTTAAATTAAACTCAGTTTGAACTTTTCCTTAATATGATAGCTTTTCCGATGTTAGACATCTCTTTTAACCAAAAAGAATTTTGAAATCAATAGAGCATCGTGTTCCCTGTCTTCTGATGTCAGTTCAGTCCGTGAAACTTTGAGAGACCTACACAATTTGGGTCAAAGAATAGAATCATGAACTAACTGCCGGGGTTGGGGAGGGGGGCGGGATTTCTTTATATAACTCCTTAGAAATCACAATACTTTATCAGCAATGGAGGGAAATTATCAGATCATATCTAATCAGGGAATGCTATTTGTGTACCAAAAATTAAGTGCTAATCTTTTTTCTTTCCAAAACTGCTATGTAGTTTAGAAAGACACACAGATTTTCGCAATGCCCATTGAAAAACATGTTTTATATTTACATGTTGAATACATTTTAGGGCATATTGTAGGAGATAAATGATCCAGAAAATTATACAATCAGAAGAAAAGTGATTACATAGTAGCTTAAAGGTAAAGAACTTTCCTTCTCTGTCCCTCTCAGGTCTCTCACTGCCCACCAGTGTCAGTAGCGGAGGAGGGAACACATGAGGAAAAAAAGAAGGGAGCAGGGAAACCAAGCTGGATGAAGCAAAGGGGAGCAAAGGAAGGTCAGACAGAGAGATGGAAAGAATATTAACACCGGTATTTTAGTAATGTATAGTTAGGCACCGAGAGTTTTCTGCAATTTGCTTGAAAACTCAAAATCAAAATGACATTAAATATTTCAACTTAGATATCATATGAATATCAGGCCCTCCAAAAATTAGTGAATAGCCAGGTCAGGCCCAAGAAAACAAGTGTTGACCGTGAAGCCACATCAAGAAAAAGACAGTAACATCGGCCAGAAGCTGCCTAAGAATTTCACCAATTCCCCGATGAAGACAGATTGCAGATGAGCATCAGAACCAAACTGCATGTTCTTCATCATTTATTGCTTATTCATGTTTAAGCTTACTGTTAGATGAACTATGAATCGGTCATTTTACAGGTGGGTTAAATAATTTTTGAGTAACCCTTTGGTGATCACTTTCAAGTTCTAAATCAAGGATTCCTCTCTTCCAGTGTTAAAAAGAAAAATCCTATCTGAGCTGAAGTGACTCGGAAGTAAGTGGCAGGCAATGTTCCTCCCGGGTAGTGAGTGGACAGACTAAGTGAGTCACACCTGCCTCCGGATGCTTTCCTTGCAGGACCCACCGTCTGGGAGTGTGACAGCTAAAAGCCACTTACGGGAGTTCAGGACTGTCCTGAGTGCCCTTGCTCACATGGCTTTGAAAACCATTGCCAATATTGTCTCTCCTCATTAAAAGTGCAATGCATGTTTGCGACTGACATAACTATGTTAACCCTATTACTTTTATATATGACCTATTTTCAGTAAAAATATTTATAAAATGATTTAGACTGTTAATAGAATAGTTGCTTCCTAAATGCTCATTCATGGAATTGGTTCTTTTGTAGCAGAAAGTTTCCCTAAGGTGATAAAACTTTAGGAACTTAAATTTTAATTGTTTCATAGCTGATGACCTCCCTAAGTTCTTTTTTTATGGAAAAATTTTATTTTTATTTTATTTATTTTTAAATTTTATTGTTGTTCAAGTACAGTTGTCTGCCTTTCCCCCCCACCACCACCACCCTCCCAACCCCAGCCATCCCCAACGCCTTCCCTTGATTCCACCTGCCTTGGTTTTGTCCATGCATCCTTTATAGATGTTCCTGAAATCCCTTCTCCCTTCCCCTGCTATTATCTCCTCCCACACCCACTCTGGTTACTGTCAGGTTGTTCTTAATTTCAATGCCTCTGGTTATATTTTACTTTCTTGTTTGTTTTATTGGCTATCCTTCCTACAATGTAACCCCATTTCTTGCTGTCCAATTATCTTTATAACTGGCTTTCTAGTTTGCCATGCATTTTACGTATATTGTATTTCTCATGCCCCAACCTTTTATTACCTATCTCATCTTTGCAATCCATCTTCTTGTTTCAATTGCTTACCGAGTTTCTGACCCACTGATTATTTAAACTTATCTCTTCACTATCTCTGTCTGGTTACAATCTACCCTGGTCTGCTTAGTAACTCTTCAGCGCATAGAATACCAATTGAAACTCTAGTTCATAGTGTTTACCTTTTTCTATAATAACATGACTTCTCTCTCGAACTGATCATCCAGCTGAGTATGATCTAATTTCCCCCAATCCGTGCTCCACGTATGCTCTCTGTGGTATATCTTTGGCTCACGACTTTTACATCTTTAGTCAGAAAAGAATATAAATTTCCTGCATGGCATTTTCTTAATAGAAAAAACAAAAAAAACTGGCAAATGTTAAGTATTTTAATTGTTTCTGAATTTCAATAAAATAATACAATTTGAAATAAATTACCATTGAGATAAACATAGACAAACTAAGTGTTCTTTTTTTGCTGCAGTTGAATGAAAAAAGAAGAAAAGAAAGTAGGAAGAAGAATACCTGGTTTTTACTGTAGCCATAATGACAGTTTAATTTCTCTGAACTCGGTTTCTACATCTGTAACACAAGAATGCTTCCCTCAGCCTTACATATGTCCAGAGTTTATAGGAATAGCAGGTAAAATGAAAATAAGTACAGACTCCTTGAATATAGTATGAGCTCCACAATGTAGAAATGTGTGTGAGGAGCATGAAATTCAAAGGTAATGACCTTGTCCTATGTGTAAAATATATCGTAAAATAGTTTTCTAGTTGTGGTGATGGATTTGTAAAAATACTGGATTGGCCAAAAAGTCCGTATTTTTTTTTCTGTAAAGTAAAAGACACATTTTTCATTTTCACTGATAATTTTATTGATTTGGATATTTTGAGTATGTTGGCTATCTCCCACATGTTCTCAATTAACGTCTTGATTTGATCGCTATCAACCTGAACTGGTCTACCTGACTGTGGAGCATCTTCCAGCAAGACATCTCCAGCATGAAACTTTCCATCCGTTTTTGACACATTCAATCAGTCACAGCACCTTCTCCATATACTGTGCAAATCTTTTTTTCATGTTTCAGTTATGTTTTGACCTTCCTTGAAATAATAAACCATATGCTGAAGATGTTGGGTATTTTCCATCATCTTCAATATTAAAATGGTTCCACAAAAATTCACCAATTTTCTTTATTTTTTAATGCACACTGATAGGACAGCTATCACAATACAATCTAGCAAAATGGTTTCCAATGAAGTTAAAGACAACTAAGTGCTACTAGAACCATCTTATAAAAAAACAAATGGACTTGTTGGTCAACCCAGTATAACCAGTACTTCTTCTCTGGCAGTGAATCCTTGGACTGCCTTGTAATAGACAATACTGGTGCCTCCCTAGACCCTTGCATCCTTTCCACCTCTGTGATAGTCACCGAAGCGTGCCCACATGTAATTGCTCTGGGGGTTTTCTAGCTAAGAAAGCCTGCTTTGTCTTCTGCTCAGGAAGCCATAATTTTGCATATTCTGGGTAGAAGAACTTTTCAATGTACGTTTTCACTGGCTCCCATAGTTCCTCAGTCTGCTAGCCTGATAAACTCTCGGCTGCCTTGCCTTACCTGGTTTACTGTCACAATACTTATAGGTGGTCTTATGGGATCACCTAAAAAGAAATAAATATATAGCCTGGCTTGTGTAGCTCGGTGGACTGAGCGCGGGCTGGGAACCAAAGGGTCGCTGGTTCGATTCCCAGTCAGGGCACATGCCTGGGTTGTGGGCCAGGTCCCCAGTGAGGGCCATGTGAGAGGCAACCATACATTGCTGTTTCTCTCCCTCTCTTTCTCCCTCCTTTCCCCTCTCTCTAAAAAATGAATAAAATCTTAAAAAAAGAAATATATAAATATCTTAATTTTTATAATATGTCAATTTTTTTATTGTTGTTCAATTACAGTTGTCCCCATTTTTCCCCCATTACTCTCCCCCACTTCACCCACCCCACTGCCCACCTTCAATCCTCCCCATCCCCCACCATTCTCTTTGTCTGTGGGCCCTTTATATAGGTTCTTTGATGACCTTTTCCCTTCTTTTCCCCATTATTTCCCCTCCCTCTCCCCTCTGGTCACTGTCTGTTCTTTATTTCCATGTCCCTTGTTCTATTTCACTGGCTTGTTTGTTTTGTTGATTAGGTTCCTCTTATTGGTGAATTCCTTTTACTCAAATCTTTGCTTTGTGGTCAACCTCTGGGGAAACCTAAAAAATAAATTCCTTTAAAACTAGAATAGAAAAAGCATTCCTATAGTTTTTGATCACATGGCTGACACTAAAAGTATGTCTAATTCCATTCTTTTCAAACAAAAATTCCAGCAATGAACTGCTCACCGAATGATGCAGACCCTCCAGGGGCATTTCCTCCATGAGCCCTGTGCTTTAGCTGTGGTGAGCTGCTTACCTGTCGTCCACGGGGGGAGTCCACACTTCCATGTCTGCATCTGCTAGATTTACAGTCCCTGAAATAGCACTCCCCCATCCAGTGCTGGAAAAGACCTGCTGACCTTTAGACATGCAGATTTAGTATTTTCCCCACTGTAAAACTTGCCCAGGCTTCTCTGCCTGTGTTAATTTTTTTTACCTTCATATGTCCATCTGAGATACTCAATACAGGCTCTTGATAAAAAGCCTGTGTTTTCAAAGATCACATTCAACCCCCGATTTTCAAGGATCACAATTCCCAATACTTCTTGCAAATACATAAAGACACTTGATCACATGATCTGTTGAGATACAGCTATGACGTGGGGCCAGCTGCACTTAATACCTGACTGGCTTCTGCATGCCGGGCTCATGAAGCTCACGATCAAGTCAATGTCCTCCAAATAATGATTACTTCAGGTCAAGATTTTAAGAAACACTTTCAAATAATCAAAACTATGGATGATAAACCAAGAATGCCAAGAATCCAGTGTTGTTAGTTTTATTGCAACTGCTGGATTTCTTTAGCATACATCTTCCATTTAGATTATGTGGTATTTATAGGCATTTTTTCCCTTAAATCCCAGATCCTGGTAAAGTGCAGGCATGTGATGTAACCTCAGTAAATATACGTTGAATATAAATAAAAATGAACAGTTATAATTTCAGTCATGGCATGGAAAACACACATCTTAAGAAAGGTAACATTGAAGGTCCCAGCAGTCACTGGAGCAGATGCTACCATGGAAGGAAGAACCCACAGGTCCCTTAGGAGGTCGGAAGTGCAGCAGGGCTGCCTGTGCATTTATAATGTGCCGCTGGTTGCCTTAGGGACCAGGACACAATTTTCTTACAATTCCGTCAGTCAGCACACGTTTACTGAGGGTTTGCTCTGTGCTACACAGTATGAATTTGCAGAAACACTAACAAAAACAAAATGTCTACTTGCAACTGTGTAAAAGGATGAATTTTGTTCTTGTAGTGACTGATATCTAAAGGTTACCCTGTCAGGTTTCCAGGAAATTTATTCTTAACTTTTGCTTCATGACCAAGTGCTCAAATAAGATGATGAGATAAATTGCCTGCGAGTGTTCTGTTTCACTGAGTGCCAGAACAAACTTCTAAAAAAGGCCTAAAAGTTTATCCTTTGAATATCTTTTAAACAGAAGGAATTCCTGTCTGTCCTAGATTCTAAGTTAGCATGGCCGATCTAGATGTAGAAAGATGTAGTAGCTGGCCCGCGGTCTTCATTTCAGCACGTGCTTCTTAAAGAAGTTGAGATAATAAAGAACACCAGTGGTATAGGCTTAAGGATGAGTGCCTTCAGGTTTTCAATTCAGCATCACACTACTTTTCAGTCTCTCCCCTCAGCTGGGACTGTGAAACAAGGGAGGGAAAGCCTAGTAAAAACTGGCATAATTATTTCATAGGTTTAAATGTTGAGGAGTAGTCCTTCAACTACCCTGGGTGGACCCTTTCTATCCTTGATAAGTTTTTTTAAAGGAGAGTTATGTTAACCTGACTTAAATGACCAGGTTGCATGAGCCAATCTCACTAGAAATTATTATTTGCGTGAGAGGTACCGAGACCTTAAGTATGGATTTACTGTGAGGGTTTCATAGTGACGGAGAAGAGGAGAAATAGGGATGTTCAGAACGTAAGAAATAACCGACTCGGTAGCTCCACCAGTTGTAGGAGATGTCAGCCCCTACCTGTGTTCCCGTACATGCACTTCCGTAAGGCTTCCATGCATAAAGAAATAATTGTACAGTAGTTAGCGCTACCTAGGATGAAGAGCCCAATGTTTAATCTCAGTTGTGCACTGATAGAGTATAATTTAGAGATTCGGAGAGATGCATGAAATGCATCTAAATTTAGACTCTGACACAAGGGTGGTTGCTAGGAGCTCAGAAAGAAATCAAGGAGCAAAGGGGTGGCTTTTGAAGTGGTTGAACTGATTTATAGAAGCAGAAATGCTCTGCCCCGCGATGTGTCCTCTGTGCTGCGTAGTCTATTAGGATAAATGACTAAATGAGAGAGGGGTAGCTCTGCAAAAATGTCATAAAAGCTGGAACTTCAGGAGAGGCAGAGAGGTGACTTTCCTTACAATAAGCCAGGACTCAGGTATCAAAGTCACATTAACAATACCTAAATCCCCTGTCTAATTTCCTGCCTATTGAGTTAAAACTTGTCTCCAGGTTTCATATAATGATAAATGTAAGGTATTTTATGTGATCTTGTCCTTTTTGAAAAAGCTGTGTGTACAATTTCTATAGCCGCTATCCATTTCCCTCTAATTCTATTCTTTATCGATGCCACACTCATTTCCTGCGACTTGCTTTGTTAGCATTAAGCAGCTCTGCACACACATTCAAGAAGGGCTAAGGACAAAAAGGAGAGATCAGCAAGAACAACAACAACAAAAAGCTTGGTTTAAGCAGGAATTATCTTGATTATGTAAAGATATTTCATTACGTAGGTCTCTTCTTCTAGTTCCTCCTATCATACTGCAGCTACTTCGTTTAGTCATTGACTTAGGCAGGTCCAAATGGGGTTCCAGGAACGATGACACATTTCAGCTGGAATCAGCACCTGCATGTTCACATAATGTTTTGGGCTATTTATTAGACAACTGTTCTTGTATATGTATGATGCTCACCATTCATTTGTAAGCGAAAGAGTTACGTAACAATCCCCGCGATGAAGTCAGGCAGAACGTCTAGCACGCTGGAAATAGTGTGGGTTCTGTTTTCATTAATAGTGATTTTCTGTTCCACCAGGATCAACCACACCCACAACTTGTTATTTACCTTTTCTAAGAATGTCTTTATTCAAAACAAGGGGCTAACCTGCCAGAGAATTACCCTTCCCTGTCTTCCTCACAATTTGTTTCAAATTTATGTTAAAACTACATTTGCTTCATTACAATCAGGAAAGTTTCCTAACAGAAGAGTCTTACGTTTTCCTCACACAATTTTTTTTCCCTAACAAAAGAATCAGTACCAAGCTTTCCATGTTAGTTTACCTATTTTCAACTTCTGTGGCTCATGGAGCATGCCATCGAATGGATCTATCAGAAAGGAGACAACGAAAGAGGTCCTTTCTGAGTACACATGGGTACACCGGGTATACGTTCCTGTCTCCTCTCAGTGAGAGGTAAACAATGTCAGGAATAAGACCCCATTTTCCTAGCTGCGTGGGGAACTTTGGTCCTGCACAAAGTCATCTCATGCTTCTTTATTTGTGTTGTCTAGAGGTCTCTCTACTGAATTCAGAGTGAAGGAAACTTTAGAGTTAAAAGCGAGGTCTTTGGTCCAAATAACTAAAATCTTCATATTAGGAACAGGAGAAAAAAATGCCTACGGAAACCTGGGAAAAGAATAATGAAAGATGAAGACCAGGGATGCCCAGGGACCGAGGCACACTAAAGCCCAGCAGAATATGCCTGCTTGAGGTAGGTGGGGGAGGGGGGCAGAAAAAAGTAGTAAAGCCTCTTTGCTGAGATCCCAGCATTTACAAAGAGAGCTAAAACCCTGACATATCAGGCTATCTTTAAGGATTTAGGTAACTTCTTCCACAGCTTCCATGATACCACTCATATCTGGTTTGTTGGTTTGTTCGTTTGGTTGGTTGTTTTCCCCAAGCTCCCCTATCAGTCTTCCTCCCTTTCACTCCTCCTCCACCTGCACCTTGGAGAATGGTCCCTGGAGTTCCTTCCCTAGCTCCTGCCTCTGCCCACCGGGTAGGCTTTTTTCCAGGTGAAACCATCTGCTCCCGTGGTTATAACCACTACTATCCGTTGATTCTATCTTGAATTCAAATCTCTCCTTGGAGATCCAGCTCAACTACTTAAATGCCTTCGAAAGTTTCACTGGTGTCCACAAATGTGCCTAAATTTGAAGTCGTTTTCTTTCCTCGCCACTTGAATTGATCTTCCTCTCATATTCATCGTGATTGACAATTTTTTTTAACCAGTAGTTAGACCACTCTCTACACGAGATCACTCTCCGAGTCTATATATTGTACTTTCTTTGTTTGCATTCAACATTGATTTATTGAAACCTACCGTACACCAGATGCTGAACTGGGATAACTGGGTACAAAGTAACACAAGAGAACAAGGCATTCTCATGGAGCTGACAGTCTAGGTGGGGAAACATATAATGGACAGGTAAGCAAGTATATAAACTAAATATTTAGTGCTTTTGTTAAGTGCTAAAGGTTATAACCAGGTTGTCATGACAGAGAACAACAGGAAAGTGTGTATTTTGCAAAGTCTCCAGGAAAGTTTCTGAGGAGCCATTAGCTGGAAGATATACGAGCACTAACCA
>PVJI01026298.1:0-19179 GCA_004026765.1 Micronycteris hirsuta | reverse complement strand
AACTAGTGACTTTGTTGCTGAACATCATTTTTTTATTTCATGAAATCAAGGCCTGCAGCTTTTTGAATGGTTGATTTTAGTAGGGGAATATAGTGAACAATACATCTGGAAATATTCTGTCATGTTTTGATCTGAAAAACTCTACAGAACAAGCTGCTGACTTAAAAGGCTTTTATTATGATACAGACAGTCTATTGTCTACAAAAGCACTGGCTATTACTCAGTGGTGTATGTGTGTTGCTCTTTCTGAGCTATTAACTTGAGTGAAAAAACTTGTATTCATTAATTTATGCATGACTTGTAACCCCTAAGAATAGTTTGTTGTGTTTCTTCAGCTTCTTTACTGTGCATTTAGGGATTTTTCTTAATTATTTTCTTCTTTAAACTCAATCAAAAGTGAAATGGTTAAATAGTAGGATTGAGATACTTTCCATTCTGAGTTTAGAAAATTTCACAGATTTCTGCATTAAAATTGAGTTTATATTTATGGTTTAATTCTCTTAGGTAGCTTTGTATGGATAGAATTGCTGAATTTCACCACTTACTATTTAAAGTTTACTTCTTCTATAATACTTTATAATATGTGATATAGTGAAAGAAAAATTGACATCAAAGCCCTACATTGGAATAATTTTGAAAAAGGGGAGTTATGTGCAACATTTGTGGTATAATAAAAACATATCACATACACACATTCTGGTTAGTGTTGCTTTTAATATTTCAATTAAGAAACCCAGAGTAACATTTTAGTATTAGTATTTAAATTAAAAAATTCTATATTCACATTAAAAAAATTAGAAAATAGGAAATATAGATATAAACTCACTTGAAATTTTCCCAAGAATTAATAAAACCACTGTTAACATATTGTTTTATATTTTTTCACTGTTTTGCCTTATACATATGGAATTTGGTTTGTTTTAATCATAGTATATTTATTATTTTTATTTGTCCTTTTAATAAAATTGAATGTCATAAATTTCCCCATAGGCTGAGTCTTTAAAACCATTGTTTTAATAGCCCCATAATACTCAGTATAAAGATATATATATCTTCATTTGTGTAAATGTTCTTTATTATTTTTAAAATGTTTTAGCTTTCATAAACAATATGATAGGGAATACTTTGGTGAATATTGTTATTACCACATTTGATATTGCTTATAGGGTGTATTCTCATAAATGGAGCTCTTAGATAGATAATGTCTTAGATAGATAATATCATAATTTTTTATGTCTCTTAACACACAGTAACAAGTGATTATCTAAAGATATTCCAATTTATGTTGCCACCAGCAGGGTGTAAAAGTATTACATTGTAGCATTTAGAATTTCATATTTTTTCTTTTTAACTTGTTCTGTTGGTAGGGAAAAAATGTGTTGATTACGAGTGAAGTTGTGTATTTTCATTTTTGGTTTCTAGTTTCAGAGTTGTAATTCCTTCACATATTTTTCCCAGTTCAGTGACACATTTTTTTCTGTATAGACATTTTAGTCTATCCAACTCAATTCATGGACTTCAGGTGATTTTTTAGAGACATAGCAGTTTGTCAGTTAAGCACGCACATGCCACACATATATATTCTCGATGATGAATTTTTCTTTTTTCTCATTGTGCTCAATGATGCCTTCAATTTAATTTCTCTGGAGAGGGATTAATACGTTTGTTTATACTTCAAGTTGTTATCCAAGTATGTTATGTAAGCATATATAGGAGAAATCTTGATAGCCAGGAATATTTTTTGAATGAGAAACTTCAATGATAGATTTACTGTAAACTATAGGTTTTAAATATGTTTAAGTAATAGTTTAAAAGCCTGAGATTTAAACAAAAAAAGTTTTAAAAAAAGTCTGAGAATTTATGTTTGAATTGTGAATTTTTTCTCCTCTGTAGGTTGGAAAAGAGACTGTTCAAACCACAGAAGATCAGATTTTGAAGAGAGATATGCCACCGGCATTCATTAAGTGAGTAATTAAAATATTCTTTTGTTGCTAAGCATAATAATCCTTTTAGGAAAGAAAAGTAACTGATCCAGGAGCAACTCTTATTTATTTTTTGAATATAAGGCTGTTTTTACAATTGAAATTTCAGTTTTTCACCTTTTAACACTTAGCTTTCCTACTGTTGATTTTATTCATCAGTGTTAGGCATTTTTAACATCATTCTGTATAATAAAGCCATGACTTTTGAGTTTTGTTTTCCAAAATGGAAAGGATTCAGAAACATTCTGGTCTTTTCATGCATGAATCTGAATTGTACACAAACACTCTTGCTTGGAGATAAGGGGATAACTTTTAAAAAATTACTGTAATTCAGTAGCATTTTAAATTTATGGTATATTTACATATCACCTAATTCTCCTACAAATAATTTTCAGACCTTTTGGCCTATCCTGCATAAAAGTATAGATTGTAAGTTTTAATTAAAAACTTTCCAGGGCCCTGTCCAGGTGAGTCAATATGTTGGAACATGGCCCTGTACACCAACAGGTTTGATCCCAGGTGAGGGCACATAAGTTGCAGATTTATTCCTAGTTAGGGCACATACAGGAGGCAACAAATCAAAGTTTCTCTCTCATACCGATTTCTCTCTCTTTCTCTCTCTCCGCGCCCCACCCCCCCGCCTCTCTCTAAAATCAATAAAACATATCCCCAGTGAGGATTTAAAAAAAAATTCCCAGGTTCTTGATTACATTGTCTTTGATGAATGGCTTTGTTCTGTATGGTAGTAAAGTCCTAAGTAAAAGGCTGAAGCATAACACAATTTTTTAAAAAAGTAGAACCTCCACAAGTCAGTAAGAATGAGATAAGGAGTAGCCCAGGCCCATGTGGCTGGAGTGTCATCCTGTGCCCTAAAGTGTTGCTGGTTTGGTTCCCAGTCATGGCACATGCCTGGGTTGCAGGTTTGATTCCCTGTTGGGGCGTGTGTGACAGGCACCAATAGATATTTCTCATATCATGTTTAAGGGAAAAAAAAAGAATGAGATAAGTATTCAAAAAAAGAGGGCAAAGACTGAAGAGGCACTTCAAAAGAAAGGACATCCTAATGGCCAATAAACCTATAAAAAGGTACTCTATCTCATCGTTCATCAGAAAAATGCAAATTATTCCATTATAAGCCCCTAAATTAAGAAGTTCTGATAATATCAGTTGTTGATGAGGATTTTGAGCAATTGGAGCTCTCATAAACTGCTGTTGGGTTATAAGTTGGTGCAGCCACTTTGAGAATGATGTTTGGCAATTGTCAAGTAGAAGATAGGAAAGTCCACTCCCAAGAATGTTCCCTAGAGAAACTTATGCCAATGCACACTAGGATCCATATACAAAAATATTGACATTGACATTGATCCTGATGATCCCCACTGGTCTATCTACACTAGCATGGATAAAAACAATCTTAGTGTAGTCACAAATTTGAATATTAATCAGTAATAAAAGAATTAGAATTTTTCACTTTAAAATGTTTAATTTTATGTTAAATGAATTTCACCTCAATTAAGAAAAAAAGAATAAATGAATCTCAAAAATAATTGAGGGATATGAATGAATTATTGATAGCTAATAGGTAGTTAGGCTCCATTTATTTATTTTTTTTATTGAATTTAATTTTTTTAACATTAAAAGTTTTTTAAAAAAAGATTTTATTCATTTTTATTCTTAGAGAGAAGGGAAAGAAGAGAGAAAGAGGGGTAGAGAAACATCAGTGTGTGGTTGCCTCACTGTGCCCCCTCCTGGGGACCTGGCCTACAACCCAGGCCTGTACCTTGACTGGGAATTGAACCAGTGACCTTTTGGTTTGCAGACCAGCACTCAATCTGTTGAGCCACACCAGCCAGGGAGGTTCCATTTATTTGAAGTTCAGAGACATTGTAGAAATAAACTGTGTTATTAGGGATGTCTGTTTATTTGGTAAAATGATAAAGATGAATAAGGAAATAACAATGATAAAAATCAGTGTAGTGGTACCTCCGGGAAGAAAGAAGAGGATTACACACAGGGAGAAAAGCACATGGGGTCTTATAAAGTGGTAATAGTGTTCTATTTCTTGACTTAAAGTGTTGAGTTGTTTGACTTCTAGTGTTGACTTCTAGTGTTTGGTGGTTGTTTTTTATAGTTATTTATTGTATTATACATATGTTTTGTGCAATTTTCTGAAAGTATGTTATATATCACACTTTTAAATAAAGCGAGAAGTGTTTATTTTTATCTTCCTTGTGTTCTATTATTTTCACTGAACAGATGCAAAGTTTTACCCATATTGATGTCTTCTTATTTCTAAATAACTTGAGTGGGTGTTTTTACAGAACTGTGTTTCTGTTAATTCTGCAAAATGTACATGTGTCAGGAAAGTAAGGTACCAGAAGCATCTGTTACTTGTAGAGCCTGTTTTGTGGGATTATTATTTTTGACTTACATTCATTGATCTTGGTGACCTCCAAGGTTTCTTCCAGCTCTAACCAAGATGAGCCTACTTCATGTGCCGTTCCATCCTTATGGTAATATTAAGAGGAATCTTTTGCTGTCAGTAGACATATTTTAATTAACTTGCACTTACCTTACACTAAAATCAGAGCTCCAACTTGAAACTGTTCGCCCCTCATCCCCTGGAACGCGCCGAGCTTGGTGAGATAGTGTACAGGGGGTTTGCATGTCAGGTGTGTAGTTGGACTAGATGACCCTACAGAAAGTTTTTTCAGCCTTGACAGTCAAGTCTATGAATATCATTTGATTAGTACTAATAAATGAATTTCTTCAGTAAACTCATTTCTGCTCACTTCCAGAGATATACCCATGAAATATGCAGTGTGTTCTCATAGGCTTCCTTGGGAACTTAGAAAAATTAAGGAGTCTATCCTAGTTGTGAAACATCTTCTAAAAAGTAGGTAACTTTAAAACAAAACAAAACTTATTTGATCACCACTGGTGGTAACTAGGACACCAAACCTTTACTCTGGTAATTGGTAATTTAAAGAAAAGAATTAAGCATTTATCCTGCCTTTCTAAGGATTCCTCATAAAATTCAAAATAGAACTACCATATGATCCAGCAATTCCATTTTTGGGTATTTATCCAAAAGAAATAAAATCACTATCTCAAAAATATGTCTGGCCCGTCTGGTGTAGCTCAGTGGATTGGGTGTGGGCTGGGAACCAGAAGGTCCCGGTTCTATTCCCAGTCGGGGCGCGTGCCTGGGTTGTGGGCCAGGTCCCCAGTGAGGGCCATGTGAGAGGCAGCCATACATTGCTGTTTCTCTCCCTCTTTCTCCCTTCCTTCTCTCTCTAAAAATAAATAAATAAAATCTTAAAAAAAAAATATATATATATCTGCACCTCTATGTTCATTACAGCATTATTTACAGTAGCCAAAACATGGACACAACCTAAGTCATCCATTAATGAATGAAAGGATAAAGAAAATATGTGTATAAAATGGAGTATTATTCAGCCATAAAAATGAAGGAAATCCTGCTATTTGCAACAACATGGATGGACCTGGAGAACATTATGCTAAGTGAAATCAGTCAGAAAAAGATACATAGCATATGATCTCACTTATTGTGGAATCTTAAAAAAAACCTAAACTCATAGATCGAGAAAACAGATTGGTAGTTGTCGGAGGTGTGGAGTTAGGGGTGGGTGAAATCAGTGAAGGTAATGAAAAGGTACGGACTTCCAGTTTTAAGGTAAGTCCGGGGAATGTAGCGTATGCCATGGTGACTATAGTTAACAATATTCTAGATTTGAAAGTTGCTAAAGGATCTTAAAAGTTCTTATCACACTCACACAGAAAACTGTAACTATCCTGCCCTTTCTGTATAGACTTTATTTCACTGTAACCTAAGAGCCCTAGTTGATGAGGGGGATTCTAACCAACAAATGTGGGGAAAATGACAGAATTAGAAAGTCATCACTCTGCAACTTTTTTTTTTTTAAAGATTTTACTTATTTAATATTAGAGAGAGGGGAAGGGAAGGAGACAGAGAGGGAGAGAAATAGCAATGTATGGTTGCTTCTCACATGGCCCTCACTGGGGACCTGGCCCGCAACCTAGGCATGTGCCCTGACTGGGAATCGAACCGGGACCCTTTGGTTCCCAGCCCGCGCTCAATCCACTGAGCTACACCAGCCAGGGCCACTCCGCAACTTTTTAAGGGAACCATTTAGTTTTAAGGATCATTAATGGATGAAAGAGGCTTTAACCTTTATCATACCACAGGGAACACCCAGGTTTCCTTGGAGAGTGAGGGGAAAACATTATGTTATGATAACTGAAAAATTTCCTGAACAGTGTTTTAAAAGCATATGACTTAATATGCTGTACTATGGCAAGTTACCTGAAAAATAGCCTGGAGTACAAAAACAATATGGCTGTGGTTGTCAAACAGATTTGGGGGCATATAAATGTTCTGCAATTTAAAACATGATGGTTGTCAATGGTTTTTCTTTAGAATGCAAAATGAAGCAGAAAATAACTTCAGTAGATACCCTGACTGGAGGGGGAGGGGACAAAGAGGGGAAACAGATGGGAGCAATTAATGACATCCTTGGAACTGTTGAGTAGGACATTCTTTTGGGCTGTTTGGTTGATGTTTGGCAGTTTCTAGGGCATGATAGACTGAAGCTGCCTCTGTCATCCAGTTTCACAAGGATTTCTAAATAGTGTATGCTTTGGCAACACTAAAGAATAAAATAAGTTTTAAACATTTATTTTTAGATCAGTCTCTACTCCTAGAATGTTAGAATGTCTGGGCTAGAGAAAACAGAACTTGTGATCTATAGATAAATTTATACCTAAGCAATCTGAGATATATATATTTAAATATTTTTTAGAGAAGGCTGTGACATTTGCAGAACTTTTGACATTTGCAGGATTTGGGTGTTGCAGAATCAAATCATTGTGTGACTGGCAATGAAGGGCATGTTAGAGTGTTGGAGAGTGGTTTAATATCCGTTAAGGGTTATATAGTTGAGTTGTAACTGTTGACGAAGGACTTCCAGTGCTTGAGCAATATAGAGCAAGATTTGCATTGTCACAGGAAGGTTTTTTCCTCAGGGGAGCAAATGTTATCTGATCCCTGACTACACTGGCAGATAGAGTTTACAATTTACTAATTTTACCCAAGATTGCATTAATAGCCACACTGTTGCACAAAAGGTGTAGGGTTGCGTGGCAGTTGCAATAGAAACTGCCTCAATCTTCGGACTTCAGGAGTACTGTACTATTAAAAGTTGGTTAAACTCACCCTATAAGAAATGATTTGTTTCTTTAGAGACTGTCAATAAGAGATTCAGCTACTGTATTCCATGTTTGCCTTTGCATCATCGTTATCCATCATCATTAGGCAACAGTAGTAATATTTCTGTGCAGTTGATTGATTAATAGGCTAGACATGCTAACTGGTTAATTAAATATTTAATGATTGCTTTCTGTGTGTTTAGAATGCTAAGTACCACATGGAATAGCAGTTCTTACTAGTGTATTATGAATGATCACTGGTAAGACATTACACGCCATTTATTAATAGTAATAAAGTGTCAAAGCTTATGAATGCTCTTCTTTTTCTAAAAAAGTACTTTAAGCATATTCAGTCAAGGTCACTTGTATAATAACACCCCTTTCATTTTTGATCTCTAGGTTTTTTTCCTTTTAAATTTCACTGAGGTAAAGTATACTCACTGGCTTTTATTTTTTCTTTATTTTTTAAAAAAGATTCTTTTTATTTATTTTCAGAGAGAGGGAATGGAGGGAGAAGGAAAGGGAGAGAAACATCGATGTGGGAGACAAACATCGATTGGTTGCCTCTTGCATACCCCTAACAGGGAACCTGGCCCACAACCCAGGCATGTGCCCTGACCGGGAATTGAACCAGCGACTTTTCCATTTTTGGGATGATACCCAACCCACTGAACTACATCAGTCAGGGCTTATTATACTTTCTCTAGTAGGAGAGAATTTAGTGGAATTATAGCTGTTGTGGCTGAAAATTGCGCATAATCCCAGGCACACCCATGGGGGTATGTCATATACTTATGTGAGTTTTATTCTTCTGTGTACAGTATCATAGAGAAGCAAAGGTGGAAAACTGCTGCTGTAGAGAGATCATTAAAAAATAGTTTGCCCTGGCTGGTGTAGCTCCGTGGATTGAGCGCGGGCTGGGAACCAAAGGGTCCTGGTTCGATTCCCAGTCAGGGCACATGCCTGGGTTGCAGGCCAGGTCCCCAGTGAGGGCCATGTGAGAGGCAACCATACATTGCTGTTTCTTTCCCTCTCTTTCTCCCTCCCTTCCCCTCTTTCTAAAAATAAATAAATAAAATCTTTAAACAAAAAAGTTTAAGAAGTTTTAAATTGAAGAGCTGTAATAAAGACTAACTTTATAATAGGAATTTGGAGAAAGTGCTATTATTGTAGTTAGGACTAGTAGAAAGAGGCTTCATGTTAGGAAGTAGGACTTGGGATGACAGATGTAGGGAAGAGGAAAATGCTTTGGGTGGGGACGGTTGTGGGGAGAAAGAAAAATACTCGTGGAATGAATGGCATGAGCCAGTCCTGGGGGCCTGTGAGGAGAGGAGCAGTCACACTGGGAGTGGTTGGCACTAAGCTTAAATAGGTGGGTTGGGCCAGGTGATGAAAGCCCTTGAGAGTCAGGTAGAGGAATTTGGCATTGGGCAGCAGAGAAGCTGTGCAGTTCTTGAGCAGCAGGATGACCAGGTGAAAGTGGCTTTTCAGGAAGATTCATAGCCAAATATGGGATGAAACACGTGCTAGTGAAGAAGAGTGAGCTGTGTGTCACACCAACCAGATTCATTTTCTGTCCATGTGGATTTGTGCCCAGTTGATTCCTAGTAGGTAAAAAATGTTTATGGCAAACTGTTTGCCTCGGAAAAATTGCTGCTGCAGTGTACAGTGGGGTTTTATTTTTATTTCTTCAGTGGAGCAGAAATAGATAAAAAAGGCAGTTCTTGGATCTTATCCAAGCGTGTTCAGTATCTGAACATATCAAAAGGCGTCACTTATGAGGTAGTTTCGTGGCATGAGCTCTTCAAAAAGGGCATAATGCGCTTTGTCTGATGGCAGGCAAATGACAGTTTCATTTGGAGCTGTAAAGTGCCACCACTTTCTGTCTCGGTGCTGCTCTTCTGAACAGGCCGCCTGAAGTCATCAAAACTTGGACTGATTCAACACTTGGACTATTTCGGAAACATACTGTAATGTCTAGGCCTACTGAATAAAAGGATGTTCTTAAAATACTCTGTGAAAGATGTATGTACTATTGGCAATCTACATGATTGCTATTAATCATATATTCTAGGAAATTGTTTTAACTCTTAAGCTTTATTATAAGTCAAGCACAATTACAGTATATATTTGTATGATTTTACCTTGATTGATATTCATGTACAAAGAAGAGATTTGAAAAGGATTAAAACATGTTTACATTTAGTTTAGATCTCTTTTGGCTTAAAGTAGTAGTGTCATATTTTTAGATTATCAATCTTTACATTTAGTTTTTTCTTTGCTTATGATCTTTAACATTCAAGATAATTTGTGATGAAATTTGTAAATATTTTTAGACACTCTTTTGTGAAAGTGCCCAGAATATCTTTTTTTAGAATTAATTCTCGGATCATACCATTCAATGCACTTTGCTTGTCTGGGGCCAATGTGTGAATCTTATGTTTTGGGTTTTTTTTTAATGTGAGTTTTTGGTGGTCCTTTCTATTGGCTATCTTAAGACTTTTTTTTTTAATTCTCACCTGAGGACATTTTTTCATTGCTGTTAGAGAGAGGGGGGTGGGGAGAGAGAGGGAACAATGTGAGGAACGTTGATTGGTTGCCTCTTGTAGGCTCCCTGACCATGGGGCCCAGGTACGAGCCCCGACCAGGAATCGAAACCGCAGCCTTTTGGTGTAGGGATGACACTCCAACCCACTGGGCCACGCTGGTCAGGGCAAGAGGCTTTTGTCTCTTCACATAGATTCCAAATTCCTGTGAAATAATCATTCACATCTGCCAGCCGACTTGCTGCATTTGTGATCTAGAGTAAGCACTCAAAACTTTACATAGTTCACCTTTGAACTTGCCACCTTAAACATACTTGGTTACTACTGGTTTTCCACAGATTTTCTCACACGAAGATGATTTGTTATGTTTTGAGTCATTTTATTAACCTGCAGAACAACTTGGCAGAAATTTAATCCTTACTTTACTTTGTGTATCCTTCATGATGAAGAACACCAACCTCAAGGTGTTATGTTACATTTTACATACAAGAAAACTAGATTTGACAAGCTTTATTGAACTCACTCAAAGTTGCTCAGCTAGTAAGTGGCAAGACATGTTTCTTACTGGTGGTCCCCTGGCTTCCAAGTCCATGCTCTTTCCACAGTCTGACCTTTCAAGAAGTCATGTAGTCTGTCCCTCTCTCTCCAGGCTGTGCTGACTTTATACTGCTCCTAGAGGATAACAGTTTACGCTTCTAAGTATTTCCGAAGAAGGAATATTACAGATACACTTTGTGAAGTACTGCAGTGTCTTGCGACTCTTATGCAGTAAGGAATCACATTTTAAAGTTAAAAGGGATTATAGAGATTATTTAACCCACCTGCTGTATTTTTTTTTAAAAGATTATTTATTTATTTTTAGAGAGAGAGGAAGGGAGGGAGAAAGAGAGGGAGAGAAACATCAATGTGTGAGAGATGCGTAGATTGGTTGCCTCTCACATGCCTCCAACTGGAGACCCAGCCCACAACCCAGGCATGTGCCCTGAATGGGAATTGAAGGAGCAACCTTTTGGTTCGCAGGCCAGTGCTCAGTTCACTGAGCCACACCAGCCAAGGCTGTATTTATAGATGAATTGAGGTCATTGGCTGACCCAACTCTACCCTACAAAAACGAAGGGACACTATAAAATTCAACCACAAGTATTTCTTGACATAGGTCCAGTCCCAAATTAAGAAGTTCTCAAGGTTTAAAATATTTTCCACATCTCTTGAAAATATTGTTCTTTTCTTTGTAGAAGCAAAACCCAAATAAACATAAAAATAGCTCCATTTTCTGAATGCCTTTTATGATCTGGGTGTTTTGCATTGTGTTATTTATCCACCTTATCTTGGAAGTGAGGAAGCTAAGACTCATAGAAGCTCTGTAACTTGTTGAAAGTTACTCAGGACATAAATGGCAGATGTAGGATTCGAACCCTGAAAGTATTACTCCCAGGCTGGTGCTCATTCGAATTGCTAAGACTCTTTGTCACCCTTTAGTATAAGATTTTTTTTTTTTGATGTAATAGTTATTGTGAGGCTTAAATGAGCGAGATAATATATGTGAAAGTATCTGGGGGAGAAAGAAATTTTGTGATAATTAACTTTCTTCCTTAGCTTTTTTCCTTAATCATTTTCTTTAAATAAACTCAGTTACTTTTTAAAGCTTTTTTCACTTAAAAAATTTACCGTGATTTATTGTCTCCTATGGTAAGACCTTAAAAAAAAAAAAAGAACCATAATTCTTATTTTATTTATTGTTCTTTCTGTACGTATCAAGATGGCCTTGTGATTTTTATCCATCTTGCTCTGTAAGATGGTCTCTGGTCTACTATATGAATACAGATTTTTCTGATCTTTGAATTTCTAGGATAAACCCTACTTGGTTATGATTTGAAAAAGAAAGTACAGTGCTGAATTCAATTTGCTAATGTTTTAAATGATTTTGTTTCTTTGTTTCTGAGTGATCTTGATCTATACTTTTCTTTTGTTCTCTTCTTACTCAGTTTTGGTATCAAGGTTATTTTGGCTTCATAAAATAAGATCTTTTTCTAGTCTTTGAAACAGTTTATATAAGGTAAAGATTATCTGTTCTTCAAAGTTTGACAAAATTTGTATCTACAACTCTCTAGGTCTGGTGACTTTTGGAGGAAGGAACTTTATTATGCATTAGTTTCCTTTTATCATCTAATAAAGATCTTAAGTGAATTTTGAGTCAACTTTGATAATTTGATAGTTTTCTAGAAAGTTATCCATTTCATCTGTTTGTTTTTGTTCAGTATTATTTATTTCTGCCCTTTTTCTTCTTATCACACTTTTGGAGATATGTTTTACTAGTTTTCCCCTGAAGATCTATTTCATTAAATCTTTCTCTCATATTATATTTTTTTATTCCTTGATATTTCAAGTTTATGTTTAGTCTTTCTTGTTTTTAAATAAATATCTTTTAGGCTCTTAATTTTGCTCTAAGTCCTACTACAAGTTTGGAAATAGCTATAGGTAATTTAATAGTTGTTCAGCCTTAAATATTTTGTAATTTTGGTTGTCAATTTCTTTTTTACCATATGCATTATTTAGGCTATGTTAAAGATTTCAAAATTCTTTTTTAATATCTTTTTATTGTTGTATTTCTAGTTTAACTGCCTTGTGCTCAAAAGGCAGTGGTTGGTATAATATCAGTTCTTGGCAATTATTTTGCCACATAATAAGTGGTCTGTTTTGGTAAGTGTACTATGCATGCTTGAAAAGAAAGTATTCTCCGTTGTTTTTGGGTACAAGGTTCTTTTTATATCAATTAGGTCAACATGTAAGTATTACTTTTATAGCCTTACCATTTTGTCTATTTGAACTTTCAGTTTATGATTAAAGTATGTCAAAATCTCCTATAATTGTAGATTTCTGAATTTTCCATGTAATTGTCAGTTTTAAACATATTTCAAAGCAATATGATTACGTGGCTACAAGTTTTGATTTTCCTGGGTCTTAAGTTTTGTTAATGACTTCACTGTGTATTCTTTTTTAGAATGACTGTTGATTGATGTTACTCTATTTGTACCTTCAGATTTTTTTTTTTGTTTTGAAAACGACATCCTAGTTTTGGGCAGTTTTCTTCATAAGTAAAAATATTCTCTTATTGTGTTTATTCACTTTATTTTGTGTTTAGGTATTTACACCTCTAACTCATTCATTACCTTCTGCTATAGAACAGTGATTGCCAAGTTTTTCAGTATAAGTACCTTCAATTAATAATAGTGATACAACTATTATTTATGTTTATTATTACTATTTTTATTATTACTTTAGTAAGAATGTATAAGAACAAAAGATGCAATGAATTTTTAATGTTTTAAAATAATTTTTTTATTAAGCATAACGGAGTCAACATATACTTGAAAAGTGCTAGTATCTGTAATACACACTTGCTTATATCTTCATCTGTTTCTGCTGTAACCCTAGCATGAGACGAAGGAAGGGACGTAGTTGCTAGTGGACACGTAGGTAGCAGGGTTCTTGACCGAACCTTGCCTTCTCAGAATCTCCTCTTCTTTCACAGACGCCGGATTAGAACTGGAGGTAAAGGAAGTGGGGAGAAAGAGTAGGACTAGTTATTCAGCTTTAAAGGATTAAATGGTTGAGACTCATACTCTACCTTTCAAATAAGCTGCCTACAAACACTTGAGGAGCATGTAGCTTTGGGCAGCAGTGACACTTTGACCTCTCTCACTCCCATCATGCTACTTCTCTCTTTGTTGTCTCTTGGCTCTGGCAGGACTTGTTTTGTCTAAAGGTGAAGTCAGAACTGGCTGTGTAATCTCCTAATGTCATCTGAAATGAAAGGATTTAGTGAGCCTGTGTTGTTTGTGTGAGTTTTAGCTTTGTTATCTCAATGTACGTGTCCTAGCAAAAAGAATTTTGCATTGCCCTTGAAGGGTTTTTCAGTGTTTTCTGTATGACTCATTGTGGTTTTGAATTTTAGTTTTGGGTATGCACATGTGGTGTCCTATGCCATCACTGAGTTAGGACAGGGTAAGGAATTATTTGTGGATGAGGCCTTTAGGATCTTTAAATCTAGGAGCATGGGGTTGGAACATCATGTTTTAGTGTTATCACAGTGTACACACAGAGCTGGTGCTTTGCACTTGCTACCTGAACTAGATTAAAGAGGGTCATTGTACTCCGTGTTCCTGACTCCCTCCTAAAAACTGTAACTGCTTACGGCCTTCACTCAGGTTTCTAGATGACTAATGGCTTAGGATCCTTGACCTTTCTCAGAATGGCAATGCCAGGAGCAGAGCAGCATATTGAATAGTACTGGGATGCCACAGAATGAATTTACTTTTGCTATTTCAAAGTAAAATTTGTGCCAAATGGCAAGTATATTAAAAAAAAAAAAGCTTTATTTTTACATATCTCTCTAGTCTTTTGCAAGTTTCACATGTATTATTTTTATTACTTTTTAATCACGTGTATAAACACAATAAGATCTGAGGATAGGATGCATTGATCACAGAGGCAGTACTTCCTATGAGGGAAACTAGAAAGGCTGACCTATCAGTTGCTGATGCTGGAAATTTCATTGGGACTCAGTCCTCAGGTTAACAATTTAAATACTTAAATAATTAGCGAAGGGAGAATTTTTGAAGCCTCAGGAGTCATTTTCACTCATTAGACCTTTGACTGAGGGTAGACTCTTAACTATGGGAAAGCTGAGATGGGTTCATGGCCTGCCCCTTCTCCCCACCCCCTGACCTCTCACTCAGGCCTTATATTTATGAAGGGACTAGACTTTAATATTATCTTCAAATGATACTGTATATGTAGCTATAGAGAAAAAGAGAGTCTTAAAGGAAGATGTTTGTCATGCAATTAAAATGATTAAATGTAAACACTTAAGTACACCACCATATTTATGATCCTATTTTGGCACTTTTTAAATATGATGGGCTTTGTAAACATGTAAGTGGTCTCGGTCCTTCTTAATGTCTGAGAGACCCTGCGCAGATGGGAAGGGAAGGAAAGTCTCAGAAAGGGTTTTGAAGAGAGCAGGATTAGCCCTGACAGTTAATTTTGCCTGCCTGGGCCAGCGTGGTTAGAAATGGAGGTGCGGGTTCATTGGCCACAGTGGGGAAAGCCTCACCATCCAGCTGATGTGCTCTCTTTCTTCTTCTGCCTGTTTCCCTCCAGTCTCCCAGGTGTTGTCTGTGCTTTGTGTGACAGGATATGCTTGTGACCTAACCAACTCTCTTGAAAGAACAGGTCCCAAGATGTAAATACCTGCTCTTTTGAGTGTGCTCCAGGGTAACCTGATGTCTATGAAATCGGATTTTCAGGTGTTCTGTTCCGTAGCACTGTAGTCTTTATAGCAAAAGAGAATGCATTTTTTGGGGGTGTGTGTGTGTGTGAGTGACAGTATTGATAACCTAAATGGCTATACTGTCTAAGGTCAGGTTTTTATTAAAACAGTGAATTTGATATAGGATAACTGCTCCCACCGCCAACGTGGTTTTGGGGGTGGGGTGAAAGTTTAACTTGTTGACTATTTTAGAAAGCTTTTCAGTTTTAAATTATGGAGCAGGGTTATATCTAAATAAGCCAATGAGACTGTCTCCTTCACGTTTTTTTGTCCAAAGCTCTCTACTTTTCTTGACAAAATCACTGAGCTGGGATATGATGATTGATTTTTACGGAAGCAAACTGAGATTGCTTGGCTTCAGGGTGAGTTGAGATTGCTTGGCTTCAGGGTGAGTGAGTTACCTGTACTTTGCCATAATAAACTGCCCTCCCTAGTTAAGCCAGGACTATTACTAATGCGTGTATTATTTTTTACAGAAAGGACTCTTGTGGTGGTGGGGAGAGGGAGGGAAAAGGTGGGGAGAGACTATTTTTCCATAGGAAAAATACCTTGAAGAGATGCTGTGGAGAGAATCATCTTTACAAGGAGTTCTAAGCTTCTGAGAGCAGGAGCAACGTTGTCTTTACTTCTCACAACTTTCCTAGTCTTTCAGTTAAAAATGACTGCTCCCACTTTTATGTTCCTCCTGCACATGCTGGATATACTTCTAAATTCTAATCTGTCTTTGTTTACATGTATGTCTCCTCTTACCAAGGCAGTAACCCCTTAAAGCTAAGGACTTAAAAAAAATCTATTCTTAGGACTCATATAGCATGTAGTAGGTACTCAATATGTTAGATGAGTAAATATATCAAAGGATTAAACTCACTTCTGGATGCAGTCTAGAAGAATGTTTTAAAATGAAGTAATTAAAAAAAAGAATAAAGGGAAAAAAATGACTTGTGGCAGTCAATCTTTATTATCTCTGGATTTATTTTCCCCTTATTTTTCTTAAATAAAAAATTCAGCATAAACTTAGGTTTATTGATTAGTGATAATTGAAGTCACATGGAACTGAATTTAGAACCTTTACATCTCTTAAGTTGTATCAAGTTATATCATGTGGTAGTTCCGGGAGGAATGCATTAATGGATTATGAGTGAACATATTTTGGGTCCCATGAGGCTATCACTGGTCCATTGATCTAAACCATAAGAATTTTTGATTAATTTAGGCTGAAGACTAAAAGGCAGAGGGAAGCCTTAACCTGTGCTAGTTGACTGATTTAAAGTATCAATATTATTAGTAGTATTATTAGTATAGTCAAGATAGTATAATTACTTAGGAAACAGATCTTAGCCATACTGGCATTCTCTAAAATGCTTTTTAAAGAATTCAGATTTTTATTAAACAGTAGGTCACTTTAAGAAGCAAGGCAGCTTGAATGTTTAAATAAAATCTCATTTTCCACAGACAACACAGATCCCTTCCTGTTTCTGACTACTGGTTAGTCATGGTGGGATTTGTTTGGCTTTTATGAATGCCATTAAATTTTAATGTACAGATCAGATTCTTAACTGTAGAAAAAAATGGATGCAGTGTCTGTTTTGGCCCTATCATTTTACTCCACATGGGAACCATTAGTGGAGAATCAAATTGATTCCTGCAAAGCTTTTCCATTTCATCTTTTTTTTTTTTCAGTTTTCTTTCTCCATGATGACTATTTATTTTTTGTTTTTTCAAATTTGAAACACTTATGCAGTAACCGGATCTTTGCAAATAGGTGCAGTGCAACAGTCGCATTCTGTGATGCCTATGATGGTTATGTTCGTGATAATGTCATCAAGGTTCATGTTACCCAGAAATATAATCAAGTTTGTGACTTTTTAAAGTTAATGATTTCAATGGGTCAGGTGATTTCATAATTGTACTTCTGAAAACTTACTCATTCACATAAGTATTTATTGACCATTTTTTATGTGTCAAGCATTCTAGTCTGAGTTAATGAACATGATAGACAAGGTTCCTTGGCCCTGCTGAAGTTATAATCTTGTGGGAGATAGATAAAGAAGACTAAACTGAGAGGTTGTGATATGTCTCATGAGAACACATTGGAGAAGTACTCATAGATTTGAGATAGTTTCCTCAAGTAAGAGGCGTTTAAAAGCAAAGTCTAAGAGAACAATTAGAGGTTAGTTAAGCAAAAGAGGGTTAGAGAGAAAGGTGTTTCAGTTAGAGTGAATAGCTGTAAAAAACCTTGAAGCAACAGGTCTAAAACTAGTGGCCTTTAATGAGTAGTTGGTTATTTCTAAAGGGCTTCTGAAATACTTCTCTTGAATATTTGAAAGTTTTCATGTAAACATTTTAAAATCATAAGTTTAGTTGCAAAGCATATATTTTCTGCCATATTGTAGATTATATACATGTCTTACATATGTTTTCATGTAAATTTAACTCATTTAATTTATGGAAAATATCTGTCATAATCATTGGCAAAGCCAGTCCTCATTGTCTAACCGGACTGCCAAACCAAACTTAGTTTTTTTAAAATTTTTTAAATTTATTTATTTATTTATTTATTTTATTTTTTAAGATTTTATTTATTTTTATTTTTAGAGAGAGGAGAAGGGAGGGAGAAAGAGAAATGTATGGTTGCCTCTCACATGGCCCTCACTGGGGACCTGGCCTGCAACCCAGGCATGTGCCCCGACTGGGAATCGAACTGGGACCTTTTAGTTCCCAGCCCGCGCTCAATCAACTGAGCTACACCAGCCAGGCTTAAAATTTATTTTTAAAAAAAGTTTATGCTTCAGGTCTGGCTGGTATGGCTCAGTGGATTGAACACTGGCGTGCAAACCAAAGGGTTACCGGTTTGATTCCCAGTCTAGGGCATATGCCTGGGTTGCAGGCCAGATCCCCAGTGGAGAGCACATGAAAGGCAACCACACATCGATGTTTCTCTCCCTCTCTTTCTCCCTCCCTTCCCCTCTCTAAATATAAATAAATAAAATCTTTAAAAAAATCAAAATAAAAAAGTTTATGCTTCAGTTAATTATCTCTTAAAGATATTTAGATAGTATGGGAAAAATATAATTCTATTTACCCACATAGTTACCATTTTATGCTCTTCATTTTTCCTCTGTAATTCTAAATTTCTACCTGGTATAATTTTCTTTCTTCCTGAAGGACTTCTTTTAACATTTCTTACAGTTCAAGAAGTCTGGTGATGAATTCTTTTAGCTTTTATATATCTGAAAAGTCTTTATTTCACCTTAAACTTTGAAATGTATTTTCTTTGGGTAAATATTTTTAGGTTGACAGATTTTTTTTTTCCTTTAAATACTTCGCTCCACTGTCTTCAGGCTTACATTGTTTCCAAAGAGGTCTGTTGTTAGTCTTATCTTTATTACTTAATGCAGTGATTTTCAACTCTTTGATCTCATGGCACACATGAACTAATTATTAAAATTCTGTGGCACACACACAAAAAAATTTCTTGCCAATCTGACAGAAAAAAAGGTATCATTTTGATTCATTCATACCCGATGGCTATTGTTGTGTTGGCTGTTGTCATTTTTAAAATTTGATAATCTAAGGGAAAACAGGTCAGGGCCCCTGACTGAATAGTCAGGTACTGCATGTTTTAAAAATTCTTGTGGTGCACCAGTTGAAAATCATCAACTTAATGGGTACAGAGTGTTTTCCTAAGGTGATGAAAAAGTTTTGACACAAGAGAGAGATAGATGGTGGTTGCTCAACATTATGAATACCCTAAATGTCACTGAATTATATCCTTTAAAATGAGTAATTTTGTGTTATGTGAATTTTCACCTCAATTAAAAAACTATATTGAGATCCAATTTTGGTCTGTCATATTGGTGAAGATCCATAGGTTTTGATTACATACTCAGTTATTGAGACAGTGGGGAAGTGGGTACTCTAATTCACTGTGATGGGAATGAAAATTAATCACTTGTGTGGGTGGCAATATGCCATTTGTCAAAACTAACATGGGCCACTTTTGACTCAGCAATTCTACTTCTGGACTGTACACTATAGATCTATGCATTTAAAAGTGATATGTATT
>PVJI01026297.1:0-19179 GCA_004026765.1 Micronycteris hirsuta | reverse complement strand
CTGGACTTGCGATTGGCGTCCTGATTTGCAGGGGTTGTTGGAACCTCCAAGCTGTAGCCGGTCAGTCAGAAGCCCAGGCAACAAACTGGGTTCGAGACTCGTGTCTGAAGTGGAGGGTGGTCTTGTGGGCCTGAGCCTTTTCCCTGTGGAATCCTGGTAGGTGATGTCAGAACTGAGCTGAATTCTCCCACACCCTGCTGGCATCTGGGAAGTACGTGCTGGGGTGAGGAATCTGTACACACACACACACACACACACACACACACACATACAGGCACACACACTGGAATTGAGGCCAAGAATGCATTCACCATCCCCACCCACCGGCCCCCAGTTTCCCACACCAGCTGTTTGATTAGCATCCCTGAGAAACCAGGGTAGGGACCGATGTGTTCATTCACTCAACGTTGACAGAATGTTCCAGCAGATCCTAAGCAGAGCCTGGGTGTGTGATCCAGGGATCCTATATATATATACACACACACACACACAGACACCCTTTTTGATCATAGCAGCTAAGGAAACTTCTGGAAAAAGAACTCAAAGAATATCAGTACCTGGAGCATACGTAGCTACATACAGGCTGTGTGCAGATACGCCCAGGAGTCTGGAGCCTGCAGAAGTCAAGTTCCAAGCAGGGCCTGTGGGGTCCTGGGAGCCTCTTGGGAAGAGCCTGGCTCATCGAGGGCCAGAGGACCAGGGAGGCGTGGTGCTTCCGTGAGGCTGCTTCTCCAGCCTGCCCCACCCAACCAAGCAGAGAGCAAGACTGGGAGGATAAAACCCAAAGAGTTAGGGCACCTTGGGGCTCAAGCACCCCTCTTAGGGAGCCCCTCTCAAAAAGCAAAACACGACAAAGGAGACAAAATTCCCACACGCTTGACAGCAGAGTGACAGGTACAGTCCTGGGGGGCCGCGCTGGTGCTCTGCAGAGAAGAGGGAGAGAGCAGCCCCCCACCCCTGCGGCTGAGGCCCTGGCGGCTGTGGTGGTCCAGCCAGATGAGGGAGATGCTGGCACAGCCAGAGCCACACACGGTGCTGTTGGGGACAAAAATAGTGGCTGTGTAGTACTGTCATTAGAGAAATCTAGGGGACTTTATGGGAAGGCAGAGCGACACCCCTGAAACCTGCTGAGGCCCCTGGGGGGCTGGAAATGACAGGGACTGAGTTCTTGCAACTGCAGCCAGGGGCTGTTGGGCACAGGAGAGCCACTTCGGCACCGTGAGGGGCCTCGTTTGCGCCCACAGGTGGGGAGGCCCAGGGAAGTTTGCGTTACATGACTGGTGCTCACCAACGCTCACTGTGGACCCTCCCCTTGCCCTGGGGAACACAGGCACGAGTCCACCGCCATGTCTGCACTCAGGGAGTTCCCAGCCTCGTGGTGGTGAAAGCAGATGAACCAGAGATTGTAGTAAATGCTCCGCAGTCACCGCCTAAAGCACTGACACCGAGAGCAAAGGGGTAGCAACGCAAGCTACCTGGGTAAATCAAGGAAGGCATCTGAGGGGCGGTGCCACCGGACTTGGGCCTCGAAGGTGCGTAGCAGTTCATGAGGTGAAGCTGGAGGAGGAACAAGCCGGGCAGTGAGAAGAACCTGAGCACAGGCCTGCAGCGGGCGGGCACGTGCGGGCGCCCGTGGAGCTGGGACAGTGTCACACCCGGGGAAGGGGAGCAGGAGGCTGGGAGGTCAAAGGCGGTTCTGAAGAGCCTGAGGCCATGCCAGGGCATTTGGGTTTTACTCTCACTTGGAACCCAAACATGTGATGGTGTCAGGGCCTCCTCTTCTGTCCCTCTTCGCAGTGGATACCCTGGAAAGGCATCCCAACTTCTCGGGGCTACATCCAGAGCAGGACGGACACCACTCATGGCAGGGACTCCAGAGTGACCTGTTGCGAGCCCGCCAAGACCAGAAGTGAGAGCAGGACAGAGCTGCAAGGCATTGCTGTTCTCTCCTTCCAAGCCTGCCTCACAGCAGGGGGCACCCCCCCCACTTCCACCCCAGTAGAATCTCCAGTCCCCTAAGAAGAAGGAGGGATAGAGATAAATGTTGAGGTCTGTCTGGAAAGATCCAGCCATTGTTATTATAATGAGAATGGTTTGTGTGATATCAATGTAACCTGGCAGCCAAGGAGCGTGGACTGGAATGTGCATGTGCGAACAATGACGACTTCACTGTGCTAGTCAGTGGGGACAGTAGACACCATTGACTGAGCATGTGCACTGTGTGGCTGTCACACTCAAAATGGCTGAGCAAGTCAAGCAATGAATCTGCATCAAATTTTGCGTTAAGCTTGAACATTCCTCCACAGAAACTATTCAGATGATTCAGAAGGCCACAGCTATGTGCAACTGGTGATTGGCAGCTTCATCACAACAACGCACTTGCTCATGCATCACACCTGGGGCAGAGTTTTTGGTGAAACATCACATCACCCAGGTGACTCAGCCCCCTGCAGCCCAGATTTGACACCCTGCGACTTCTGGCTTTTCCCAAAACTAAAATCACCTTTGAAAGGGAAGAGATTTCAGACTGTTGATGAGATTCAGGAAAATACAACAAGGCAGCTGATGGCGATTGGGAGAACTGTGTGAGGTCCCAAAGTGCCTACTTTGAAGGGGCCTGAGGTGTCGTTGTCCTATGTATGATGTTTTTTGTATTTTGTATGTTCTTCAGTTAGTGTCTATTTTTCATAGTACATAGCTGGATATCTCCTGGCTAGGCCTCGTACAGCAAGGCAGCAGTTACCTGTCCCGTTACTCAGATGAGGGAACTGAAATCAGACAACATAACTTAAGTTACTCTAAGTCACACTGCAGATCTGAGGCCAGAACCGCAAGTTCCTGACCCCTGGTTCACGGTCTGTCTACTAACCCAGTCACATCCCCTGAGCTGCGGGTTGGAGTCTGTCTTTAGAACATCCTAGAACAAAATGCGTTTATGATACACTTCCTATAGGAAATAGATGTCCTCCCAGCCCCTCTCCCGACACACGGACGCACGCAACCCCAGCTGCAGCGTACACCGTGACAACAGCAAACATAGTGATAACCTCGCCGGGCACCAAGCACTGGGCCAGCCCTAGGCAGGCGCCACCGCGGTCTGCCAGCAGGTAATGCTGAGTGGTGGGAACCGTCACTGCTCCGTTTTCCAGATGCGGGAAGTAAGACTCAAGGCGGCTGAGCTGCCTCCATGCGGTGAGCGTCACTCAGACACAGAAAGGTGCCCACGCGCTGGAATCAACGCCTGGCAGTGTGTCAGCCTCCGAGGAAACTGTGGCTTCTGGGAAGCCACCTGAACCCCTTCACTCCACAAGAAGTCCTAGGGGACCCTAACTCAGCGATGGGTCTTAGAATCCTACAAGAACTTTTCAGGCCTGAACGTTAAGCCAGCCCTGCAAACTGCAGCCAGGGGCAGGATGCTGTGGAAATGGCCATGTGGTCTCCAATTCCAGTTTCCCGTTAGCTGACTGTCCTCACCATAACCCACCTGAACCCAGGTGACGTCTCATTTGCCCCATCCTAGGACGCAGACCCATCATTCTCACCTGACTTCTCTCCCTTCCTCTTCTCATCACTACCCCTCCCTTCATCCATTCTCCCTGAGGCAACCATTCTCCTTGCAACCAAGGAACGCAACCTTGTGCTCCTGCTTAAAACCCTCGAATAGCTCCCCATCGTCTTAGAAAACAATTGAACTCTTTCACGGGACGCACGGAGTCCTCCCGGTTTGAGCCTTGCCCTCTTTCATACAGCCATACTGGATTTCTTTCAGTTGGTCTAAACATGCCCAACTCTCTCACCTCTGGACCTTTGCACATGCTGTTCCCAACCCTACTAACTTCTGTAATCTACTAACTCAGCTTAAATATCACTACCTCTAAGGGGCCTTTCCTAACCACCACTCACCCACCATGGGTCCCAGGTGAGCTCCCTGTTTTGTCTACTAGAGCGCCCACATTTCCTTCGGAACCCTTACTGCACTGTTCTTTTTATATATACATATCTGTTTTCCTTGCTAGACTGTAAGCCCTAGGAAAGCAGAGACTGTCTGTCTTATTCTTCACTGTATTGTGTTCCTAACTCCAAGCACAGTGTCTTGTCCATAATAGAGATCAATAAATATTTGACGAAGAAAGAAAGAAGGAAGGTGAGAAGGAGGGAAGGGCTGTAGGAGCTGCCTCCTCTTTCTCCACTGAGCCAAGGGAGAAAATGGCCTTCAGTAGCACTAGGGAGGAATGACATGGAGCATTTCCACATGCCAGGGCTTCATGGTGACTCATTTAATCCTCACGACACCACTGTGGGGTGGAGACCTTCACTGGCCCCACTTGAGGAATCTAAGGATCAGAGAGCTGAAGCAATTTGTCCAAGATCACACAGCTAGGAAGTGACAGCATTGGGAATTGAATTCAGGTCCAAGGCCAGACGCTGGGCTTTTAACCAGTATCATACATTGCCTTCTGAGAAGATGCAAACGACCGTCTAGGTTGTAAGGACCTTCATGTGCAAAACGGAGTTTACCATGAAATAAAATAAGCATGAAGCTGCATCTCAGAAGTGAGTGATGTGGAAGGAGAAAAAGTTTAATCTTGAAATCCTTAAAATACATTCACATAAAGCCCCAAGCAATCACTCTTAGAAAAGCCAAACCTCACATATCACCTATTATCAAAGCCCCAGAAGGGCAGTCAAATCCTCATCTGTCAAGTGTATTAGGAAGGAAAATAAGGAAGGTTAGAGACGAGTGTGACCTCTAAGACTGCACGGCAGAGTGAGGGGAAATGAAGACTCCACTTTCAAAATGTTTGAGCCCAGGAGAGGGAAGGGTCTTCCTGCCTCCACACCCTGGAGCTGTGCTCAGGGGAGCAGCAGCTCGGGCCCCTTGAATCTGGCGGACCTGTCATTTGCTTTGACCATGACGTGCAGGCTTTAAGAGGGTGGGCAGCTTCTACTCCCCGCCCTGAAGTCAGCTGCCGTGCAAAGAAGCTCAAGCCAGCCCTGACCAGTGTGTCTCAGTGGGTTGGGTGTCATCCCACAAAGTGAGGGGTCGCCAGTGCGACTCTGGGTCAGGGCACATGCCTGAATTGTGGGTTTGGTCCCCAGCTGGGGTGCATCCAAGAGGCAACTGATCGATGTTTCTCTCTCACATAAATGTTTCTCTCTCCTTTTCCCTCTCTCTAAAAATAAATAAATAAAATCTTTTTTTTTTTAATGGTAAGAAGCTCAAGCTAGACCACTGGGCATCTTGGGCTCTGCAATGCAGCCACATGAGTGACCTCTGTCACAGTATGGGGAGCGGGACCACTCAGCTAAACCCAGTCAAACCAGGATCATGAGAAATAACAGCCCATCATTTTAGACCACTAGGTTTCGGTGTGCTTTGTTACACAGCAATAGCTACCTGATACCTGGAGAGACGGAGAGGTGGGGAAAGAGGGAGAGACAATTATGAGGGTCAGGAGAAAACCATCAGAAAGGTTGTGCACACGAAGTGCAATGCAGCGCCAAGCCTGAAGCCAGCGTCTCTGTCTGTGTGGAGGGGAGCCCCTGGAAGAGCTGCTGCAGATTCAGAGCAGAACCTGGGCCTCTCTGTCTTGAAATGTGCAGGGCAGTGTAACAAGGCAAAACCCTTTGCTTCTGATGTGATGTGACAAACAGCTGCACACCCTCTCTAAGGGCATGAAGCTGGTGGGAAGGGCTCTGCCGGAGGCTCCTGTGGGGTTCATGGTCCAAATCCACATAGAAATAAAAGATTCGGAGGAGGGAGAGAGCACATTCTGTTGCAGGGGTCAAGTTAGGCTTTGTGTAAGAGGAAAACATTTTAACTGTTCCTTCAAGGACGGAAGATTTGCACAAGGGAGGATAGGTAGAAGCAGCATCTGGGAAGAGCGAGCAGCATATGCAAGGGCTCAGGGGTGGACGGAGCCCAGGGTACACGGGGAGAGGTAGGACTGGGCCTTGCAGTGAGCACAGCGGCTCCGGTGGGAACCCGCACAGACTCTGAGCAAGAGTTGAAATTCTCCTATTTTCTAGCATTACTTTTCCCTCTAACCTGGAGTTCTCAGGCAGCCTCACATTAGAATTGCCAACAGCCTGGTCCACGGCGCTCTGGCAACCTCACTGCAAGCATTAAAAACCTTCCTAGTTCATGCAGAGAGGGGAACGTGGGACAGGAGCCACGGCCTCTGGTCCAGGCATTGCAACCTACTAGCTGTGTGACTTCAGGCAAATTACTTAACTTGTCAGAGCTCTAGACAAGTTACTTTACTTACCTGTAAAGCTGGTTCACTTTACCTGTCAGGTAGGAATCTGTGACACTACCTACCTCCCAGGTTAGCTGTGAGGATTAAAGGAGATAAGAGTGGGATGGTCTTTTTGACTTTTTACATAGCATTTTTTTCTTTATTGCTCCTTTTGTTTCTACAAGGGGGGCGTTTGTGTAAATACTCCTGGCTTTCTGCCAGGCCCTTCACTCTGACAGGTGAGCTTAGGAGAGGAACTGCCTTGCCTACAGGGCCCAGTCTGTCCCTCTCTCCCTTGCCAGGATTTGCCAGCCATCGGAGCACAGCGTTCTGCCCTGCTCTCTGTCTCACTGGGAGCCCACAGCGCTCAAGGGCACAGGAGCATATTGATGGGTCCATGGAAGTTGAGAGAGGGTGCGAAGGGTGGATTTGAGGGCAAACAGGAAACATCTTGCCTATCACCAATAGGAGACATGTTCAGACTGTCTTCCAGAGTTCCCAGGGGGATCAAGCTCCAGGTGACCCCAGTGGAATTGGCGACACGCCCCCTGCACTGGCTTCTACCCTTACCCTGTTCTCCTTCCCTACTCTCAGAGATCAGCTCCAGAGAAAACTACCTGGACTTGAACTCTTGTTTGATGACTTGGTAATGGGTCAATGTGACCAAGCTGAACTACATTTCCCAGAATTGCATTTCCTGCACATCTCCAGTTAAGGTGGGCCACAAAGAGATTCTTGTGGGAGATAGGGAGGACAGTTGGGAAGCAGCAGCTGTTTTGTAGCTCACACACACTGGGGCTGAGCGGCTGACTCAGCCTGTTGGCCCGAGGTCCACACCTGCTCTGCTTCTCTGACCACAACCTCAGGACCCCAACTTCCATACCATCCCATACCATCAGAGGCAACAAGAACAGACCCCAACTTCAGAGAGTTCTCATGGGGTCCCAGCTTGCCCTTGATCCCACTTACTTTCCATTCATCTTTCCTTCCCCACTGCCTGCCCTCTGAACTTTCGCCTCCAGAATCAGGCAGTGTGGCTACAGCCTTAGAGACTCGCATGGCATGTGAATTCGGATCCTTGTAACAGTTCCTTAAATGTGGGTATGTATTCTCCCAGAAGAAAAGTCAGAGGCAAAGCGTATCAGTCAGGGTTCAGGCAAACCCTCACCAGGACACGGAGATGATGGTCTTGCTTCGTCTTGGTAGCACTTGCCCCTGTCGGCCTGATCCTCACCGATACACCTTGTCTCAAAATTTGCTTCTGGGGAGCCCAATCCAAGACAGCCAGGAACTCTCAGGACAGGCTGGGGTGAATCAGTTAGAGCTGCGGTCCCCACAGGTAGGGACGTGGCCGAGGTACCCAGCATCCTGAGGCCAATGTTAACATACCATCTTGACCCCTCCCCCCAGCTGGTAGGGCCCATGTGCTACATAATCAAACTTTATACTTACACCTAACACTTCCTCATGTTCTAGGAAAACAACATTGGCTTACTCTCTCGCATCCAACAAGAAATATTTCTGTTAAAATGTCAACAACATCATCACTTTGTTTTTCAGTGGTGGCATGTTGCCTGATGCTCAGAATCGAGGCCCCCAGTGCAGATTCAGCCTATTCCCCAGGGCTGAATCCAAAACCAAGTTCTCAGGAATCAGAAAAGAACCCCACAGCCTTTGCCCAGCAAGGACTTTTAAAGAGTCGGCTGGAAAGGGGCTGGGATTTTCCGGCGATTCTAGGAAGTCAGGATCTGTGCAGCCTAGGGTCCTCCACCTTCACAGTCACCATCCCTAAGCAGAGCTGTTGGCTCCCTCCTGGGCTTTCCCACCGGGCGCTGAATAAACATGCATTGGCCCATTTACCACCAGGTCATGTAAATACTGGTCCAACTGACTCTGAGCTTGTCAACCACAAGATGCTGACGGCAAGCCAGCACCCCTGGCCAACAGGACAGTGCCTGGGTGAAGTTCAAGGAATGAGATCAAAGAAGGGGTGGCAGATGTCTAGGCTCTCACAGTCCCAGAACACCGACCGCAAGAACCCTCCAAGGACTTCTGCTCCAACAAGTTCATCCCCACACAGACAGGGAAGCGAAGGCCCAGGATGGAAAAAGACACACAAGCTATGAACTCCATGAAGAAGGCATGATGACCTGTTTGTCTCTGTTTCCTCAGAACCAGCAGAGAAGTCAACACAAAGTAGGCACCAATAGCTGATGAATGAATGAATGAATGAATATGAATATGAATGAATACAGCTAGTCGTAACAAACTTAGAACTGGAAGTCAAACCTCCTGACTGCCAGGCCCTTTCTCTTCTCTGCCTCCCCCAGCCAACCCTCAAGCTTACATCAAAAATACAAATGCCCTTCCATGGTATACCTGGAATTTTCTTGGAATATTCACCCAGAATCCCCTTGCGTTACTCACCCAGAATCCTGGCTCCTCATCTCAGAAAGTAGAACTTTTGAAAGACCAATCAAAGGCATTTTGAGGGCAAAGGCGTGGAAATCCTGGTTGCTAGGGAAGCTTTTCCAAGTGCATCGGACGAAGGCCTCCAGCTGTGAAAAGGAGCATAGAATTAAGACAGCTTTCAGTCCTCACTACCACCTCCAGCCCCGAGTTACCCACATAATGGTCACTGGGAGATATTAGCATCTAAATTATTTTAAGGAGATATAATAAGATTCACCCAGCAGGCCATTAATGACGAAAGAGATTATTACTGGAAAAAATCCAAGACTGACTTTGAGCAGAGTTGGTTCATCTAAATGACCCTCTCCCTGCACCTCAGATGATCCTGGTCTCCAGAGATTATACAGATTTGAAAAGTAACTGCCTTGGAACACACTCACGTTTATGCAAGAGGATCTTGCGGAAGGAATCTCTGGAGAATGAGGGTCAGGAGTGCGTAGCAGTGAGATAAATGAGATGTTCCCTGAATCGTAAGAATCCTCTGTGGCGGAATTTACAGGAAGCATCCCCAGTCTCCGTATCTGGCAGACGTCCAGCCAGAGTTGTCAAGTATTAGATTAATTTTAATTCAATGCATAAAACCACATTAGTGTAGTGTTGCAATTGAGAGTTGAAACATACAAAAGCCAAGAGTCCTTGAAGTGAATCATTCTAAAGCCTGAGCATCATTTCAAGTGTCCATCAAAAAAGGCACTTTCTTTTCAGGCACATTCCCCAGCTAACAACCACCTTCAAATCGCACAACTCAGCCAGGTAAATGAGCTACTTGGCAGTGACCTGAAGGGATGGCACTGTTGATTAATGTTATTTCACAGGCCCTGGTCACCGGAGCTAGAGTTCAAATTCCTTGACATGGTATTCAAGACTGTCCATGTGGCCCTTTGATTGCCATTGGTAATCTTCCTGCCACACTTAACTTGTACTCCTCCCTGAATCTGCTCCACTCAGAGCTCTGGAAGAAAGAAACCCAAAATACCATGCATTATCAGGCACCGCCTCCCCCAAAGCCCCAGCACAGTGTTGAGGGGGCACAGAACACCAGACCCTCCATGATTCCAGAGCTGATGGGACGCTCACTACCTCACAGCAGACCAGCCTAAATTGGAAAAGCTCCAACAGTTTGGAAATTACAAATCTCTTGGCACAGAGATTACATGGCCCTCAGCCAGATCAGGTAATTTATGGGTATTATAATCCAAGACTTAGAAGAACCTGACGGTGCAGATACTCATTTCTAAACCAGCATTCCAGGTGGGAGAGTATTTGGCCACCACAAGTAATATGTCACTGTTGGAAGAGCAAGTGAAGGCACCAACAGTCAGATTCCTTACTTGGGCCTCATTTCCCTCACCTGTGTAATATGGGGGGTCCAGGGTTGGGATGGCAAGTAACCAACTAACTGCCCCATTCTCCCTCCCCACATCCATGGCAGACATCGCTAATGGAGCACCAAATCTTTCTCAACACAGTGTTCCAGTCAATCACTAGAGACTGTCTGACTATGAAACTGTTTGCCAGGGCCAGATATGCTCTCCTCTCCCAAGTATAAATAGAAATATAGAGCACATCCACCCTCCAGCCAGCGAAGGCCAGCTGTGTGTTCCCACATGGACTCTCTCTGCCCTCTGACCCTCCTGCCTCCCTCTTCCACTTGTAAGGACACTTGTGATTATATTGGGCCACCCAGATAATCCAGGGTAACCTCCCCATCTCATGGACAAAAGGGGCAAAAAGTCCCTTTTGCCGCGTAAGGTAACACAGTCACAGGTTCCAGGGGTTAGAACATGGACACCTTTGGGGGCCACTATTCTGCCCAGCATGGGTACCTCGTGGTATCGTGTCTAAGGGTTAGATAAAATGGTGCATGTGAACAGCTTAAACCCAGGCCTGGCACCTGGTAAACTCTCAGGAAATATTAACCATTGTTACTGTTGTGTTCCCCACCCTGACCCTATACCTACTGCACATGAGTGTTTGATAAACATTAGATACTATTGTTATTGTCCTTGGGCCTCCCAGCCCTGCATCATAGACACCCTCGGTGTGGCATTTGTTCCACTATATCATACGTAAGTGTTTACAGTCTCTTTCTCCATCTCCTCAGGGAAAGCCATGCAAATCAAGGGAACACCGGCCTCCCTCAGGGCCTGGCATAAAGTGGGCTCCCAGGAAAGGCTCCAAGAAAGGCTGAGTAAAAGCCAGATGCCATGGCTCTCAGGGAAGTGGGCACAGCGTTGAAGTGGATCCCAGGGCTCTGACTCTCAGAACAAAGAGGTGAGCCACCCCTGCCTTCACTGGTGGCCAGCTGGGCTGGGCAGGGGAGGCTGAGAAGCGTGCCCTGCCCCATTCCTGCTCCCTGATAAGATGTAGTCTTCCAGGGGAAATGTTCAGCTCAGACAATGAACTTGCATGCTCAGGAGCCATGCTGGAGCAGAGGAGCAGCTTGGGGTGCATTCGTCTCTTTGCCCAAACGCATGACTGGGGTGTCAGCCACTGGCCTGGAAAATTTCCATTTAGCAACATCACTGTCTTCTTTTGGGAGAACGAGCCCCAGGCCGAGACATGACACACCTTTGCTCTCTGAGCTGCACTCAATGCTTCTTCATGAGATGGAACAGCCAGGATAGAAATTAGGAAGCCAGGACTTCTGGCCAGGATGGAGGCGTAGGTAGACACACTGTGCCTCCTCGCACAACCAAAAGAAGGACAACAATTTAAAAACAAAAAACAACCAGAACTGACAGAAAATCAAACTGTATGGAAGTCCAACAACCAAGGAGTTAAAGAAGCACATTCATCCAGACCGGTAGGTGGGGCGGAGTCTGGCGGAGAGGACTCATTGTGAGGCAGCGGCTGGAAGATCCAGCAAGGCTGAGGCTGGTGGAGCGGGTGGTCCCACATTCGCGTGCAAGTAAAGGAACAGCTGGGGAGCAAGACAGACTGCACAACCCAGGGTTCCAGCGTGGGGAAATAAAGCCTCAAACTACCAATTGAAAACACCTGTGGAGGCTGAGGCGGCAACAGGAGAAACTCCCAGCCTCACAGGGGAGTTTGTTGGAGAGACCCACAGGGTCCTAGAACATACACAAGCCCACCCAACTGGGAATCAGCACAGAAGGGCCCAATCTTCTTGTGGGTAGCGGGGGAAGTGACTGAAAGCTGGCAGAGAGCAGAGCAAGCGCCATTGTTCCCTCTTGGACCCCTCCCCGACAAACAGCATCACAACGCAGCAATGTGGGTTGCCCCACCCTAGTGAACACCTAAGGCTCCGCCCCTTATATGTAAGAGGCTCACCCAGACCAAAAAGAAAATGGCCCAAATGAAAGAACAGATCAAAGCTCCAGAAGAAATACAACTAAGCCATGAAGAGATAGCCAACCTATCAGATGCACAGTTCAAAACACTGGTAATCAGGATGCTCATAGAATTGGTTGAATTTGGTCTCAAATTAGATGAAAAAATGAAGGCTATACTAAATGAAATAAAGGAAAATGTACAGGGAACCAACAGAGATGGGAAGGAAACTGGGACTCAAGTCAATGGTGTGGAGCAGAAGGAAGAAAGAAACATTCAACCAGAAAGGAATGAAGAAACAAGAATTCAAAAAAATGAGGAGAGGCTTAAGAACCTCCAGGACATCTCTAAACATTCCGACATCCAAATTATAGGGGTACCAGAAGGAGAAGAGGAAGAGCAACCAATTGAAAACTTATTTGAACAAATAATGAAGGAGAACTTCCCCAGTCTGGCAAAGGAAATAGACTTCCAGGAAGTCCAGGAAGCTCAGAGACTCCCAAGAAGTTGGACACAAGGAGGAACACACCAAGACACATCATAATTACATTACCCAAGATTAAAAATAAGGAGAGAATCTTAGGAGCAGTAAGAGAAAAGGAGACAATTACCTACAAAGGAGTTCCCATAATACCGTCAGCTGATTTCTCAAAAGAGACCTTACAGGCAAGAAGGGGCTGGAAAGAAATATTCCAAGTCATGAAAGGCAAGGATCTACATCCAAGATTACTCTATCCAGAAAAACTTTCATTTAGAATGGAAGGGCAGATAAAGTGCTTCTCAGATAAGGTCAAGTTCAAGGAGTTCATCATCACCAAGCCCTTATTATATGAAATGTTAAAAGGATTTATCTAAGAAAAAGAAGATAACAAATATGAACAGTAAAATGACAACAAACAGTTATTAACAACCACACCTAAAACAAAAGCAAATTCAACAAACAACTAGAACAGGAACAGAACCACAGAAATGGAGATCACATGGAGGGTTATCAACAGGGAAGTGGGAGAGGGAGAGAGAGGGAAAAGGTACAGAGAATAAGTAGCATAAATGATAGGTAGAAAATAGACAGGGGGAGGTTAAGAATAGTCTGGGAAATGTAGAAGCCAAAGAACTTATATGTACGACCCATGGACACGAACTGAAGGGGGGAATGTGTGTGAGAGGAGGTGTGCAGGGCAGAGGGGAAGAACAGGGGGAAGATGGGACAACTGTAATAGCATAATCAATAAAATAGATTTAAAAAATTGAAACTGATTGAAAGTGGAAAGAAAAAGATATTAGGAAGCCAGAGTACTTTAACTCTTTGCATTGCAATGATAGGGATTTGGGGCGGTAATGTATCCAGGTTTCAGGTATTCCTCCTTTGCTCTCCTGTCTCACTCATGCCATGAAGGTAGCCAGGCCCTCCAAGTGCCCCCTGTCCTCGGGGAGGTTGGTTTGATGACAAGAGGTCCAGAAAGGGGCAGACTGCCTATAAAACATTCCTGGGTTTTGTTTCTTAAACCCTGAGCTCTTTGAAGAGAGTCTGTGGTTATCTCCCTGCCTTATCTCTTTCCAGTACCAACCCTCTGAGGAGCATGCACATGTGTACACATGTGCATGCATATACATACATGTATGCACAGTCACACATGTGCGTGCATCTATACATGCACATGCACAAGTGCTCACACATATAGGTATGTATACCCAAGTGTGCATGTTTGTATGCACATGCATGTGTGCATCCATAGCCACACATGTGTGACATACAGGCACACACCTGTGCATGCACTACACTAGAGTCGTGTTGACTACTTGAGTTCCTTAACTCACCACGCTTCCTCCTCTCATGCCCTGCACTGGTCACCCATCCAAGTTCTTTGTACCTCCTGCATCCTCTTTCTGGAATATATTTTACCCCTGACTATTTTTCACTTAGTTACCTCTTTTATCCACAATTGAACTTTTAGCACTCAATATTTATTATAAATGCCTGTTTACTTGTCTGTCTGAGCAATACGCAGTCTATTTGCTCACCTTTATACTCCTAGTATGTAGCATGGACCTGTTATGTGAAATGAAAGGATGGATGGATGGATGGATATAGAATCAAATCACTAGTTCCCAGGCTTACCCAGGAAAACCGTTTGAGCCCCAACCCCCAGGATGCCTTGCCTGTGCCCACCGACAGCTATCATCATGGTTTCCTATGCACCATCTCCTCCAGGGCTCTTAGGGCATCTTCAGAATAAAAATTAGGGGTACCCCATAGTTCAGCTATGATCTAGGAGAACCTTCAGCATCTCTAACTAATTAACATTCCATCAGGCTGGCCCAGTCCTCCCTCTCATAAACATTTAGAAAGGCTGCATCTCAAAGAGAAAGCCCATTGCTGATAGCACATCAGGGAAATCTCCATGAGACACGGCGCCTTGTCCCAGTCCAAACAGATGGCCATGCCAAGCTGAGAGATAACGGGTGAGGCCTCCTGGGAGCAGCTGGTGGCTGAGGACAGGGATGAAAAATGTCTGCTTCATGCTGGGTTTCAGTGTTGGTTTGTTCTGAAATGGGGGTTCCTGCCCTCGGGGAAAGCACCGTTCAGAGTTCCCCCTCTGGGGAGAGAGTGGGTGCAGGGCACAACCCAGATCACTTGTAAAACTCACAGGCCCTCCCTCCGCCCCCAAGACCACACCTCCCTACCCTGTGAATCTGGCACCCGAGGGATCTCAGAAAACCAGACTGCTTAGAGTCTCACTCTCTTCTCTTCCAAGCCAGCTCCTCTTCCTGGTCCTCACTGGGTAAATGCTGCCACCACTCACCCCTCATGGGATGCAAACCTCAGTCAGTCTTCCCCAAATCTCCCTTCGTTCTTATCCCGCCCCTCCCCATCCCATGAACACTAAGTCCCATCAATTCTTCCTACTAAAGAACTCTGAATGCTCCTTGCTGTCTACCCCAGGGCCCCACCCTGAATCAGCCTCATCAATCCAGTGTAATCCTCACTGCTCCCCTTTTTCAGCCTCTTCCCAACTCAACTCATCACCCAGGGTCACCTTTCTAATAAGCATCCGTTCCTTTGTGCAAAAGCATCTTCGACCACCTATTACGTGCCACGCACTCGGTTTAGCACTGAGAATACAAAAACAAAGAATCCATCCTCCTTAGCACACCAAGCAGGACCTTCCACAGTGAGGCTTCGAACTGGCCTCGGTCCACAGCTCCCTCCAAAACCCGAAGGTTCAAACAGCACAAGACAACTCACTGTCCCCCACACCAAGCCCTCTCCTGCTTCCAATTCTTTCTTTTTTCCCCCTTATCAAAGTCCTCCCCATCCTTCAATGAGAAATGACTCAAATGACACTTCTTCTGTGGAGGTGCCACAATCCTCCAGGTTGGAATGAATCACCCAATTCTCTTCGCTTCCAAAGCATAGCTCTAAAGCCGGCATTCACACATCCGTTTCTTCCAGGTTTGTGGTTTAGGTAATGAGGCGGGGAAATTATTATCTAATGGCTGCCACCAGAATTTCTCTTAGGGAAGAAAATGTTGTTCTTTGGGAAACTACTTTGAACTCTAGTCCCAGGTCCCTGCCTTGGGGGTCTCATCTGTGCTCCTGGGCAGGGGGAAGGCGGGTCCTCCCATGTCCTGCCTCCCCCATGGTCATTCCGGGCGGTGGGAACACTGGAATAGAGGTGCGCCAGGGTGAAGCGGCGTGATGTGTACAAGGAACCAGAAGCTGTCACTGTGTGTAATCTTAGGGGCACGGGAGCCTGCTTAGGGCTACCCGTGGGTTGATTATGTCTGCAGGAACACACACGAATACACATACGCACCCCAAGTTTGGCCCTGAACTCTTGAAGGTTCACAGACCTTCTGAAGTCCGACCGTAAAGATCTGACAGGGAGGAAACCAGTCAGTTCATGGGCCCCAGGTTCAGAATGGCTGTATTGAAGCATAAGGGGTGAGGCTGGGAGAGGCAGGAGATGGAGCCAGAGCCGCAGGCAGGAGACTGGTCAGAGCAGACCTTAAACGGCCCATCAGGGGCTTGCACTTAGTCCCAGACATGATGGGCAGTTGTCCATATGTGTTACAAAAGCCATTACAGGATGCAGGAAGATTTAGGAAGAGATGCAGAAAGGAGATGATGAGGGGTAGCAAGGATGAAGGGCAAGGAGGACAAAGTGGAGAAAAACTTATCTGCAAGGGGATTTATTTCATTTCCTATGGCTGCCACCAGTTTGGATGGGTTAACATAAAACAGAGTTGTGACTTCAGAGTTCTGGAGACCAGCAGTCAGAAGTCAGCTTCAGTGGGCTGAAGGCAAGGTGTTGGTAGGTTCCTTCTGGAGGCTCAGAGGAGAATCCATGTTTGTGCCTTTTCTAGCTTCTGGAGGTCGCCTGCATCCCTTGGCTCATGACCCGTAACTCAAATCACTCCAACCTCTTTCTTCTTCTGTAGTCAAGTCTCCCTCTGCCTCCCTTTTATAAGGATGCTTGTGATTATAGCTAGGGCTCACCCAGGTAATCCAGAATACTCTCCCTATCTCAAGATCCTTAAGTCAATCACATCTTCAAAGTCCCTTTTGATCATAAATGTAACATTTGCAGGTTCCAGGAGTAGCACAAAAAACCTTTGGGGCCAGTATTCAACCTACCACAGGGCTGTACTGCTGGAACTTGGCAATGAATGGGGTTGTGTGAGTTAACGGGAAGGGAGGTGTCCGGGGGGCTCTGTGGATTCCATCTTGAGCTGCCCCCCAGAGCTGTCTCCATGAACGACCACAGAGGGCAGGGAGCCAGGGTCCGGTTTTAGGTATGTCCTGCAGACCACTCAAGATGGACATCCAAGTCTAGGGCTCAGGGGAGCCTTCAGGAATGGTCCCAGGGGATGGAGAGCGTTGTGTGTAAATGGTGGGCTAGAAAAGTGAGAAGGACAGCGGGGAGGACAGAGCCCTGGGAGGAAGGCAGATGAGCAGCCCCTGGAGGGAAACCGGGAGCAGCCCCCAGAGGGACCAGAAGAAAATCCAGTGACTGCAGAGTCACAGACACCCTGGGGAAACTCAGGGGGAGGCAGGCTGTTCCCAGTGTGCTGTCCAAAGCAGCAGAGACGGGAAGCGAAGACAGAAGCGTTGCTGTTGGGTGGGGCAGTAAAGGAGTGTGAAGGGAGTGCACGGCGTGAATCTGCTAGAAAAGAGACAACAATGACTTTTTAAAATAAGTAAATAATAGCTAACATCCATCGAGTGCCTCATCCACCAGAGCGCCTTACATTCACCATCTCACGTTTCAGTCTACACCACAACCGGACGAGAAGGTGCTGTGGTTGTCATTCCACAGAGGAGGAAACTGAGGCTCAGCAGATAAGGTAGCTTCCCCAGCATTATTACCCTTTCCCAGGAAGTGACAGCACCAGTATTCAGTCCCAGGTGGCCTGGCTGCAGAGCCCTTGAACTGAGCCACAAGGCACCTTGGCCACCACCTGGTACCTTCACACACTCATCACTGGTCACCAGCTGGGTCACCCCAGGCTCAGACACCAGACTTTGAGCAGACTGCATCTGACTCACTCCTCTGCCTCTTTCAAGGGTCCAGAAGGGCCACATAGCACTTACAAAAGTGAATCTAGCGTATTTGTACGAACACCCATACCAAAATTCTTCCTGCTCTGGAGTACCTATAGAAATCCTCATGCGGCAAAGGCAGAAGCTGTGGCCTCTTGCCCCAGAGTTCTGCTGAGCAGGAGGCAGAGCAACCTTCACGAGCCTCACTGGAGACCCCTCTGCAGCCTCCCTGGGCCATCACATGGGTGCCTTGGAACCGCTGAGCACATGCAGAACACACCTGCTCAGGACCCCACACCTGGAAGCAGGCCACCCACTCCCTGGGGTCACACAGCATCTCTGTGAGGCATGCTGCTATCTGCACAGCCTGACTGGCCCCTCAGTGCTCCAATCACACAGATGAAGTCCCTCCCACCAGCAGACGGTACTTTCAGGACCTACCAGGTCCACTCTGACCCCAGCCTCCAGTCTTAGCCCCAGCCCCACCTCTGCCAGGCTGAGGGGGCACCTGGCTGTCCCGCCTGCCGAGCTTTCACCAAGAATGAGTGTGGGAGAGAAGAGAAGGGGACAATCTCTTTTCACCCTGTGTTCTTCTCGGTGGTTTGATGTGAGAGCTTTGTCACAAATCCCAACAAATATTGGGAGATGATATAGTGGCTAAGGGCACAGGCACTGACATAAGGTACCTAGGTTCAAATCGGGCTCTTTTACTTACAAACCAGGTGACTCTGGTTGAATTTTTTACCTCTCTGTAGCCAGGTTTCCTTATCAGTAAAAATAAAATAATACTAATAGAAATACACCAACTGCTTAGCACAGTGCCTAACTAGTATTTGAAGGCAGTAGTTAAACAACACACGCGATCTGGTTTTGAATCCCAGCTGTGTGGCCTTCGGTGAGTTGTGAAACTTCTCTGGGCCTCGGTTTCCTCATCTATTGATGGGACTGATGACCGTGATAGTATCTACCTCAGAGATTCACTACGAGGATTACATGAGTTAGTGTGCCCAAATGTCCAATCCAGAGTAAGCACGGCGCAAATATTAGCCATTATTATTATTTAATAAATAAAGCATCGCTATTATTATAAGTGTACATTGTGTGATTCTTTTATATAAGCATATCATATTGTCAGTATTGTGCTCCAACTTCTGATTTTTCTTGGAGGTTTTTTCCTATCAACACTTAAGGATGCACCTCGCTGGTCTGGAGCCGCCGCGTCACGGGCTCACTGCACTGGCCGTAAGAAGGAAGCACCCAGATTATCTGACTGTTGCCCTGTTGGTGGGCCCTTAGGCTGTTCCTAAGTTTTTGCTTTCATAAACCGTGCTGCCGTGATCATCCTTGCTCTCTGATTACTTGTGTGAGTATTTCTCTGGGATACGTCACTACAGGTGACCGGGGTGGGTTGCGAGGTGTGTGCATTTTGATTTTTGATGGATGCTGCTAAGTGGCTCTCCAAAAAGACTCAGCCAACTCACGTTACCACCCGCGGGGCTCGAGCGCACTTGTCTCCTCGCCCCTCCCCGACAGGAGGTATGTATCCATATTCATGCATTTCTGTCAGTCTTAAGGGGATGTAAGAAAGAGCATTTTACTGTGCACTTCCCTCTTTCTCATGAGGTTGAG
>PVJI01026296.1:0-19188 GCA_004026765.1 Micronycteris hirsuta | reverse complement strand
ACAGTTACCTACAAAGGAATCCCCATAAGACTGTCAGCAGATTTCTCAAAGGAGACCTTCCAAGCAAGAAGGGGCTGGAGAGAGATATTTCAAATCATGAAAAGCAAGGGCCTACAACCAAGAATAATCTATCCAGCAAAACTTTCATTTAGAATGGAAGGGCAGATAAAGTGCTTCTCAGATAAGGTCAAGTTCAAGGTGTATATCATCATGCAGCCTCTACTATATGAAATGTTAAAAGGTTTTATATGAGGACTCAGGAGCAAAGGCACCGAGGCCAGATCAGCTACGGGGAATTCAGATCAGTCACAGCCAAGATGCTTGTGAGGTAAGCAAGCAAAATATAACCAGAGAAACAAAATAGAACCAGAGACATTGAAGTTTAGAACATTCTGGCAGTAACCAGAGGGGAGGGGGAAGGGGAGAAGGGGGACAAGGGTATTCAGGAACTGCTATAAAGGACACATGGACAAAACCAAGGGGGAGGGGGGAAGCAAGGGAGGGAGGTGGGTTTGCCTGAGGTGGGGTGGGGGGAGGGTAAATGCAGACAACTGTAATTGAACAACAATAAAATAATTTAAAAAAAAAAAGACATCCAGAGAAGAACTGGTGGAAAAGCAGGTAAAACCACAGCCTCAGATGCTCTGTACTGTATTTCATTTTCAAGGATGAAATCCTTAAAGTTAATAATAAAAAAATGGAATTAGGATAAAATTCAACCAAACTTGAATTAAGAAAATAAACTGAAAACCTAAAAAGCAAAAAAGAACATAAAATGGTGTGTTAAACTTCTAAATGAAGAAAAATGAAAACTAGAAAATTTATAAATAAGGAAGGCATTGTAATAACATAGAGAAGGTAAGAAAAAAAAAGAAAAACTCATGTTTTTAATAAAAAGATATTTACTCAACAGCACAAATTAAACTATTTGGCTACATGTGCCAAGTAAATATAATGCATAAAATTATGTTTTCACCAGCATTTCAATAGTTCTTGTGTAATGGGGTACAGAGTTGGGGGTCCCCAAAATTATTCCCCACAGCTCATGGTTGGGGAATGGGGTAAAGCAAGACATGGTTAAGATACTTTTCATAACAATAGCTAGTAGATAGGAACAGGGCGAAAAGGGGACAGGGCTGTCAAGGTGGGGATGTCAGGTCAGCACGTAAAATAAGGGCTAAATGAAATAAGCCAGATGGTGAAAGACAAATGCCATATGATCTCATTTATTAAAAGAACCTAATGAACAAAACAAACAAATGAGCAAAATAGAACCAGAGGTATAGAAACAGGGAACTGACTGGCAGCGACCAGAGGGGAGCAAGAATGGTGACAAGGGAAGAAAAGGGGAAGTGTCTACTCCAGGAAAGGTATAAATGACCCATAGACATGACAACAGGGTGGATTTTGACTCCCAGAGCTGGGGGTAAGAGGGTTGGGTAGGGTAGGGGGGAGCAACAGGGGAAAATTGGGACAACTGTAAGAGAACAAGAATTTTAAAAATATAAGCACTAATGGGATTTCAGAACCAGCCACCCCAAGTATCTTCGTGGTATATGGATTGTTTTGAGCTAAAGAGAATTTTAGGTTTTACAGGCCATATGGTCCTTGTCTTAACTACTCAGCTCTGCTGTTATGGATATGAAAGCAGCCATGGATACTATGTAAATGAAGATATGACTCTCTTCTAATAAAAATTCACAAAAACATGAGACAAACCAATCTTAGTTTGCAAATCATTGGTGTAGATAGCAATACATACATGCTGTTTTTAAAAAATAAAAATGTTAAGGTGTTGTAGAAAAATTAAGAAAAGAGGAAATATTGTAATGGTGAGAGGGTGGGAATGCAAAAGGTAAAGAGCTTTGCACAGTGCTTTATGAACAAGAGAAAACAGACCAATTATGGAGGAAAGCAAAAGTGATACCTCAGTGGAAGAAGGAATCAAGCTGATGGGATTTTATTTAAAAAAGAAAGAATGATAGAAAACTATATATGTATACCTTGTCTCTCACTGGTTTTTTGTCCTGAAAATTTTGGCCCATTTCCCATGGCAGGGGGAGGCAGTAGGAGGCTCCCGGGACCACTGAACAGTCAGGTTAGAGAGCAGACTTGGAGCTTGTCAGCCAAGAAGTCATAGAAAATGTCAGTGCCCCAGGCCTCATCCAGTACCCCAAGAAGGGGCCCGGTAGCCTCTGTTCAGTGTCACACTGGCACATTAATGCTTCACTCCTCTTGAATAATTCTGAGTAACAGAAAATACCTAATATTGTATCAAAAGCCTATTCCCATTAGTTCTCACTCTGGTCTCAAAGCAAATCCCTCTGCCACATTTCAAATTTTAGGTATTTGAAGGCATGATCCTAGTCTTTTGTTTCCAGCCTAGAAATACTCAAAGCACAGTTTTTCTAGAGCATAAGTTGCAAATTAGAAACTACAGTTATGCTTCATTTGGCCAACTGAGTGCTGTAAAATCATTAAATTGAATGAGTAAAAAACATATTAAAATCATAAAATGTCTCTTAAACATCCAGTCTTTTTATTTTATTAGAAAAAAATTTAGAAGAACTAGCAACATCGGGTCATGTTCCCATATGTCAATAATTGGCTAACAACCAGCAGGAGCTCCTGGTTACAGGCCCTACCACCACCCACCTGAACCCTGAAACCCCCATCTCCCTGGACCCAAGTACATCCGCATTTTCTGTCCTGCCCTAAAATGCCAATTTTTTTGCAAAAAGTGCTGCAAAAACATTAGGCCAGAAGTCCAAAAACAGCTTCCCACCCTAGGTTTAACAAGTTCAAGGCCATGATCCTAGGAGAAGGGTGTTTTATCATGTGAAAATAAGGGGGTTAGGTGGAACAGGGTTAGGTTTCTTCTCCAACAAGCATTCTATAAATCCATAAATAACAAACTTTCAAATATCACTAAGCTCATTGCCTGAAAAATGCCTTTAGTCATTAATTTCATCTGCTACAAGCACCTTAAAAAATAGATTTGAAAAATACAATATCTGAATCCCTCAAAAGCCATTTGCAAATTCATACCAAGGTATGCTAAATGTAAAAAAAAAGTCATTCACTTTTGCCTGTCTCCAAACTGAAATTTCAAAACCAAGTGTTCTAAAAATTAAGATAAAATTCTACCACAAAGTTTAATGTTTTTATACAAGTAGTGTTTCAATTACATTATTTATAAGAAACAAATGAATACTTGATAAATGGAAGGGCCAGGACCATAGAATGACATTTTCCTATTTTTTTTTAAGATTTTATTTCTTTATTTTCAGAGAGAGGAGAAGGGAGGGAGAAAGAACAATGTATGGTTGCCTCTCACATGGCCCTCACCGGGGACCCAGCCCGCAACCCAGGCATGTGCCCCAACTGGGAATCGAACCGGGACCCTCTGGTTCCCAGCCTGTGCTCAATCCACTGAGCTACACCAGCGGGGCAACATTTTCCTATTTTTGACTTGACACTTCTTTCACCCAATTCCTACCCTGTCCCACTACTCTCACACCTACAGATACAACTTAGGTTTAAATGTGTTGTATTTCTTTTGCCATAACACCTCAAACTCTTCTATATAACTGAAATGATTTTGTCAATGCTTTCTCCAATAAACTAAGAATATCTGAGGTTAGCATAATAAATGCCATTTAACCTGGAGCAGGAGGCAGACTCCTAGAGAGTAGGATCTTTTGGCTTTACCTCTCCACCTTCAGTCCACCCCATTTGAGAGCCTATGCACTCACTATTATACAGTTTAAACCAGGAGAGCATCCTGGGGCTCAGTATCCAGTGTGGTCTCCATTTCAGGCCTGGTCCACCTGCTAATCATGTGCAGCAAGCCAGGCCATTCACTTCACCTGGTCCTAGGAGCTTGTGAGTCCTGAGTTGATGTCAAGACTGACTTACAAAATGTCCCTTGACACAACTATTCACTGAAATCCAATGGAATATTTAGATTTAAAGAGTGCTTCCTGCTCCAGAAGATTCTCTGGATCACTGAGATAAGAAAATGTGTGGCAAATTTTAAAATCATGAGGGAGCATGTTCCTACAGCAGTGGACTCTTAAGATGCCCAAGATCAACAGCATTAGATTTTGGTAAAGTTAAGTTTAATCGAAAAATATCACAATGATTTCTAAGTCTCTAACAAGGGTAATGTTATGTTTAATAACTCTACTATGAATAGCTTCCCAGGAAACAATATCATCAATTTGAGGATCAACTCCAAGCACTGTGAAGACAAGCAATGTGACTGACTGTGTCTCCATTCACAATGGCAACCCAGTTCCTAACCCAGTGCTCCATTCATACGATGAAAAATAAAATAATCACTCTTAAGGGATGTTTTTCGATTTGCCTTCTCAAACTAGATGTTTCTCCACTTCAGGGATTTAATCCTGCTATAACTTTTGTACATTTTCACGTGAAACTGTAAGTAGATTTTTGTCTAGATGGAAACTCCCCAATGTAAATAAACATACAGTTCAAAAATGTTGAGAGAAGATGGCAGCGAGGCAGGTAGGAGCTGACCCCACTTGCTCATGCACCCAACTGGGAAGCCTAACCAACTGTCCTAAGAACAGAGTGAACTGGAAACAGAATCCCAGCCAATATGAAGTTCAGAAACCAATGGTTGCAGAGGACACTTAAAAACAGATGGTAAGGAGATTTTATAGGCTGACTGGAAGGTCCCTGGACCTTGACCCAGAGACAGAGGCTGTGGCAGGAACATTGAAGCAGAGCCCCATCAGTGATTGCAACTTAGAAGCCCCCTCCCTTCCCACAGTGGGGAAGTCACAGATCTACTCTAGGAAAGACCTGGAAGTCACTGGGGAGATAAAAAGGCAGTAAGAGACACACAGCAGGTGGTGTACACTGGCCAGGACAATACTCACCACCTAGGGTGGTAGTCACTGGCTGGGACAATGCCAGAGAAATTGGGGAGCTGTGTGAGATCTGGAGCTGGGAAAAGAGATGGGCCATGACTGGCCAGGGCCCAGATAGACTCTGGACTGGTCAGACAGTTGGTCTGTGTGGAAAGCTGGGCACCTGTTAGGAATGGCAGGGCACATGCAATGGGACTGCTCTCAAGAGAATATCAGCAGCTGTGCAAGAACCTCATACACACAGAGACACTGCACACATAAAGACCTGTTGCTCACAGGGTCCTCTCACGCAGTGGCAGTGCCAGGCCAATGAAGAGGGAGGAGTCAGGGCATGATTTGCTCCCACTCATGGAGCCTCACAAATTGATCAAAGGGGGCAGTTGGGACTCAGAGAGGGAGCAGTGCCCAGAGAGACTTCTTTCAATAAGGGAACTGAGCTGCCTTGCAGGGACTTAGCACAGTATCCAAGCCAACAAGGGAGAAAGGGGGAGTAATTCACTCCCACTCAGTGCACCTCAAGAACTGATCAAAGGGATGCAAAATGAGCTGGCCTGGCACATAAGCCCAGAGAGGACAGTGCAGGCTTCAGAGGGCTCTGAGGGTGTGGGCTGGAAACTGTGTACCTGTGATTACTGTAGACCAGACTGAGCCCCCATCCTCATGGAACCACAGGAAAGGAAAAAGAGAGAGCCCAACCCCCTCCATCTACAGGATCCAAGGAAGACCTGCAAAATCCCCTGGCAGGTTTATAGCCAGCCTGAAGGCCATTTTTTTTTCAAGAGTAAGAAAATAAGATCTGGAGCTGTAAGAAAACCAGAGACAGAACCAGGAAGAAGTCAGGAGGCAAACACCAACAGCTGAGACAAATTTCACTTCGAAATCCTTCAGAACTAGCATTTTTTAAAAATTTCTCTTCTTTCCATTTAATTAGTAATTTTTTGTTGTTGTTGTTTGATTTCATTGTTTGATTTGTTTTCTTTATTCTCCCTATCATATTGCATTTTAATTATTCTTTCACTTCAATCATATTCTGATAACACACTATTCTTGGTCTTTTACATTTTATTCTTTTTATTCAGATTATATATTTCTTATCATACTATTTTTATTCCAAGTCCAACACAGCACACTTCCCTGGTCTTAATCCATTTTGCCATCTCCCTGAGATTTATCACTGTTGTAGTTAACTTTATTTTCTCAAACACTATGTTAACATTCTATCCCTTACTCTATTTCTCCTCCATCTAACATTGCAATAGGTGCTCTGCTAGCTAAAGTCAGCTAATATTCTTTTTCCTTTCCATTAAGAGTCTTATCTCTTCTTTACCTCTTATAAAAAGTGGCTGGTTGGGTGAAATATCACAGTTATTATTGTACTTCGCCAAAGAATCTCCTATTTGGTCTATACTTGTGAGTATTTTAAATCCCATAGAATATTGCCCCACCGTCTTAATCCATTTCGACTTTGCCCTACCCTTGATCAGTTGAGTAAGGAATTTTACCTCATTGTTTTCTCTCTCCCTTTTTTTTCTTTCTTCTTTTCATTTCTCTATTTTTTTCCCCTATTTCAAACAGGGCTTTATTCCTTACACTTATTAGTTTGCCTCCCCCATCCTCACAAAATCATTTTTCATTACTGTACACATCTCATATTCACTTTTCACTTTTCTAAAATATTCTTCGTCCTCTTCCATGTTACTAAATTTCATCTCACTCTCATTGCTATCGACCCTACTGTGGGTTTTCTGCGATTTTGCTCCCACTGGGCCAGTACCTTTTGAATTTTACTTCAAAAATCATAGTATATTCTTCCCTCTTCTCACACCATTATTCCCATCACTCTTTTGTGTTTTACTTACGTTGTAAATTTTGTTCTCTCCCTTTATGCACCTCGGTTTTATCCCAATTCTTATCAATTTTCCTCCATCTTACCAAACAATAACATTTTCCCCTCTTTTAGATACTTTATACACTTTGTCATATCATATAATATCCACAATCCCTGTTCACATTTATTAACTTTAGTTTTAGTGCAGTTGAGGCTGCTGTTGTGGCAGGGGGGTTCTTGTACCTGGAATAGATTTGGTGGTCTGATAATACTGCTCTGTTAACCAACACCTGTACAACAGCATACAAGACAAAATGGGAGCTATAGCAGTAAACCCACCGGAGAGGAGAACCCACCAACAAAGGGGCCGCCAATAGGTAAAGCCCAAGTACAACAAAAGAGCTCACACAAACTGAACTAAGGCAACCTTAGAGCATCCACACATGGAGATCAAACAGACTGCACAACTTAGTCCAACAGAACTCCTACCATAGAGGTAAACCCTATGAATAGACCTGGCAAAGCAGAGCATCTGGAATCACAGAAATAAACAGAAAGAAGCACCTAAAATTGGGAGACAAAGAATGAAGATACATTTGAAAGGAATGGAAGACTCCCCAGGAAAAGAGTTAAATGAAATGGAGCCAAACTATCAGATATAGAATTTAAAAGAATAGTTATAAGGATGCTCAAGGAACTCATTTACAACTATAAGAAACTGGGTGAAAACTAAAACAGTATAAAAAAAGAAAGAGAAACTGCCTGGCTGGTGTAGCTCAGTGGATTGAGCGCAGGCTGGGAATCAGAGAGTCCTGGTTCGATTCCCAGTCGGGGCACATGCCTGGGTTGCAGGCCAGCTCCCCAATGAGGGCCATGTAAGAGGCAACCATACATTGCTCTTTCTCCCTCTCTTCTCCTCTCTTTGAAAATAAATAAATAAAATTAAAAAAAGAAACAGAAACTATAAACAAGAACCAGAAGAAATGAAGCATAAAATATCTAAAATAAAAAATACACTACAAGGATTACAAGCAGGCTGAATGAAGCACAAGACCAAATTGGAGCTGGAAGACAAGGTAGAAAGAAATACCCAGGTAGAGGAGCTATATAAAAAGACTCAAAAAATATGAAGATAACTTAAGGGAACTGCAGGACAACATGAAATGCAACAACATTCAAATCATAGGAATACAAGGAGAAGATAAAGATCATGGGATAGAAAACCTTTTGAAAAAATAATGACAGAAAATTTTCCTAACCTGGAGAGGGGAAAAAACATGCATGTTCAGGAACAACAGAGGGTCCCAATCAAGATGAACCCAAAGAGACCCACTCCAAAACACAACATAATAAACATGACAAAATAAAAAGACAAAGAATCTTAAAAGCAGAAAGAGAAAAAGAGAAAGTAACGTACAAGGGAGCTCTGAAAGGCTCCCAACATATTTCTCAACAGAAACATTACAAACCAGAAGGGAATGGCAAGAAATATTCCAAGTAATGAAAAGCAAATGCCTACTACCAAGACTATTCTACCCAGGAAGTCCTTCCTTTAAAATAGAAGGTGAAATAAGGAGTTGCCCAGAAAAGAGAAGGGTGAAAGAATGCACATCCATCAAATCAGCACTGCAAGAGAAGCTAAAGGGACTACTTTCAGAAAAAGAAGAAAAACAGTGAGAAAATGAGGGACATAGATACAAACGGGGTAAAATGGCATTGAATAAGTACCTATAAATAACAACCTTAAATGTAAATGGATTAAATGTTCCAATCAAAACACACAGAGTAGATGAATGGATAAGACAACATGACCCACACATATGCTGCCTACAAGAGACCCACCTCAGAACAAAAGACCTACACAGACTGAAAAAAAGGGTTGGAAAAAAAATATCCCAAGAAAACAGACAGGAAAAACAAGCTGGGACAGCAATAATTATATCATACAAAATAGACTTCAAAACAAGGGCCATGAAAAGAGACCCAGAAGGAAACTTCAATACTCAGGGGAAGAATCCATCAAGAAAACATAAACATTATAAGCCCGGCTGGTGTAGCTCAGTGGATTGAGCGCGGGCTGGGAACCAGAGGGTCCCGGTTCGATTCCCAGTTGGGGCACATGCCTGGGTTGCGGGCCAGGTCCCCAGTGAGGACCATGTGAGAGGCAACCATACATTGCTCTTTCTCTCTCCCTTCTTCTCTCTCTGAAAATAAATAAATAAATCTTTAAGAAAACATAAACATTATAAACATATATGTACCCAACATTGGAGCACCAAAATATATAATGAAAATCTTGAAGGACTTCAAGAAAGATAGAGACTGAAACAAACATATACTAGGGGATATTAACACCCTACTGTCAAAATGGATATATCTTCCAAATAAAATATCAAGAAGGATATTGTGGCAATGAACAATGGCCTAGATCAAATGGACTTAAGTGATATATACAGAAGATTTCACCCAAAGAAGCAAAATACACATTCTATTCAAATGCACATGGAGCATTTTCATTAATAGACCACATAAGGCACAAAACAGGCCTCAACAAATTCAAGAAAATTGGAATCATATCAAGTATGTTTTTGGACAACAAGGTCCTGAAACTAGAAAACAACCACAAGGAAAAAACTCAAAAACACTCAAATTCATGTAGATTGAATGGCATGCTGTTGAATAATGAATGGGTTAAAATAAAATCAAGGAAGAAATCAAAAAGTTTCTGGAAACAAATGAAAATGAACACACAACAGTCCAAAATTTATGGGACAAGCAAAGGCAGTCTTGAAAGGGAAGTTCATAGTGATACAGACCAACCTAAAAAAGAAAGAAACATTTCAAATAAACAACCTAACCCTGCATCTACAAAAAGTGGAGGAATGACAACAAAGTCAAGAGTGAGTGGAAGGAAGGGAATAACCAAGATCAGAGCTTTTAGTCACTAAATGGCATAGTGACTAAAAGAACAATTCAAAGGATCAATAAATACAGGACCTCATTTTTTGAAAAGATAAACAAATTTACAAACCTTTAACCAGATTTATCAAGAAAAAAAAGAAAGAGATCCCAAATAAATAAAATCAGAAATGAAAGAAGAGAGATTATAACTGATACCGCAGAAATACAAAAGAATGTAGGAAATTACCATGAACAATTATATGGCAAGAAATGTGACATCCTGTGTGAAACAGACAAATTTCTAGATTATAATCTTCAAAATCTGAATCGAGAAGAAGCAGAAAGCCTGAACAGACCAATAATAGCTGGTGAAATCAAAGTAGTAATCAACAATCTCCCAACACACAAAAACACTGGACTGGACGATTTCACAAGAGAATTTTATCAAACATTGAGAGCTAACCTGTATCTTTCTCAGACTATTCCAAAAAATTCAAGAAGATGGAAGACTCCCAAAGTCTTTGTATGAGGCCAGCATTATCATAATCCCATAACCACATAAAGACACAACAAGGAAAGAAAACTACAGGCCAATATCACTGATGAACATAGACACTAAAATCCTCAACACAATATTAGTTAGCAACACGCAACAATACATTAAAAAGATCATACACCATGATCAAGTGGGATTCATCCCAAGGGTGCAAGGATGGTCCAATATTCACAAATAAAAAAATGTGTCCTGGCTGGTGTGGCTTAGTGGATTGAGCACAGGCCTGCGAACCAAAGGGTCACTGGTTCGATTCCCAGTCTAGGGCACATGCTCGGGTTGTGGGCCAGATCCTCAGTTGGGGGCGTGTGAGAGGCAAGCACACATTGATGTTTCCCTCCCTCTCTTTCTCTCTCCCTTCCCCTTTCTAAAAATAAATAAATAAAATCTTTTTTAAAATTAAAAAAATGTAATACATTACATAAAGAAAATACAAATATCACATGATCATATCGATAGATGCAGAAAAAAACATTTGATAAGGAACAGCGCCCATTTACGATAAAAACACTCAGTAAAGTGGGAATAGAGGGACCATTGCTCAACATAATAAAGGACATATTTGAGAGACCTATAGCCAACATCATGCTCAATGGGCAAAAATTAAAATCTTTCTGCCTGGCTGGTGCAGCTCAGTGGATTGAGCGCGGGCTGGGAACCAGGGGGTCCCAGTTCAATTCCCAGTCAGGGCACATGCCTGGGTTGCAGGCCAGGTCCCCAGTGAGGGCCATGTGAGAGGCAATCATACATTGCTCTTTCTCCCTCCCTTCTTCCTCTCTCTAAATATAAATAAATAAAATCTTAAAAAAAAAAAAACTTTCCCACTAAGATCAGGAACAAGACAAGGGTGTTCACTTTCACCATTTCTATTCAACATACTATTGAAGTCCTAGCCACAGCAATCAGACAGGAAAAAGAAATAAAAACCATCCAAATTGGAAGGGAGGAAGCAAAACAGTAATTCTTTGCAGTTGACATTATAGTGTACAGAGAAAACCTTAAGGACTCCACCAAAAAAACTACTCGACTTCATAAGTGAATTTGGTAAAACAGCAGGATACAAAGTCAATAATCAGAAACTAAAGGCATATCTGTACACCAAAAATGAAATATCAGTAACAGAATTCATGAAAGTCCTATATGTTATAGCAACAAGAAAAATAAAGTACCTACAAATAAACCTAACCAAAGAGGTAAAAGACCTGTACTCAGAAAACTATGCAACACTGAAGAAAGTAAGAAAGACACAAATGGATGCATACACCATGCTCATGGATTGGAAGAATTAACATCATCAAAATGTCCATATTACCCAAGACAATTCATAGATTCAGTACAATCCCTATTAAAAAACCAATGACATACTTCACAAATATAAAACAAACATTTCAAAAAATTTCCCTACCCCAGGGAGCCAGAGCCAGCAAGCCATTTATTGCCATGTTTTCAAATTCATGCAAAATATCTGAAGCCCTGGACAGAGAATACAAAGTGATATTTTTCCAAGAAACATAAAACTAGGATAAGAGATGGAGAGCATTTTCCCACCAGAGCTCCTCCCTTGCCAGGCCCCAAGCAGGGTGAGGCCTCCACCCCCGCCAGCTAAGTGAGCAGGAAGAACTAAGCGCTACAATCTGGACTTGGCAGAGAGGGGGTGGAATTTGCAACAGCATCTCAGCTACCAATGGGAGGAAAACCAGTCAACTGTACAAGTCTCCTATCAACTAAAGAAAAGGAAAAAAAGAAAAAAACAACAAAGAAAAGCTGTAAAAGTCAGGCCCTGTGGGTAGGGATGTGGCCAATTCTGCAGCCAGGGACGGAATCCAGTGTGGGTGCCAGGTGGAGCTGCTTTGAGTTCAGGCATGGCAGGCCATTAGGCCAGAGGCTGGAGCAGGTGGGTGGCCTTGGCAAGGGCAGCCTGAGGGCGGGCGACACTGCTAATCGCCACCCTCGAAGCCCTCCTCCTCTCCCAGGACTGGGTCAGCATCCCAGCAGGTAATGTCCATTTCAGGAAGCTTATTGTGGAACACAGAAGGCAGAGCCTTTGCACACAGATCTTTTGAATGGGTGTACTCCTCCTCCTGTGATTGGCTGAAGTACCCCTCACTGGCCTAATTCCCTTCCTTCTGGGTGGTCTCACCATTGGTCAGCAGGTGGGGCTCAGGCTCTAGCTCCAGTTCCGGCTCAGGCTCCTGATCCAGCTCCTCCAGAGTAGAGGGCAGAGTTGGGACCTGGGGGGTAGCCAGGGGTTCCCCTTCTACTTCTGCCTCTGAGTCACAGAAGGTGGCTGGAGGCTCAGGCAGCTCATCAAAATTGAGGAGGTTGGCACAGTCTTCACCTGTTGGTGGCACTGGTTCCTGAGCCCCCTTATCCAGCACGGTCACCTTCACCAAAGTGACCTCAGCACCTGATGGTGCCGTGAGAGACCTAGGCTCAGCCTGGGGTGCGGAGATGCCATTGCCATGGCCAGGCCATAGGTCAATGAGGCTGGTGGCGGCAGGGGTGGCGGTGTTGGCAACAGCGGTGTCAGCTGCAGCAATGTTGGTTTCAACAGCGGTAGCTGCCAGGGTGTGGGTTGCGGTGGGGTTGGCTATGGCAGGCTCTAGAGGGGCAGCCAGGATGGCCTGCTCAGGAGTTGTCATGAGCATGAAATCTTCTATAGGGCTGCCTTGACCCTGGGGAGGCCCTCGTGCCCGAGGGGGCTCCTCCACAGGGCCAGCCCAGGCCTGAGGGGCTGCAGCTCTGGCTTCCTTGTTGGTCCCTTCGCCATCCAGGTGGGGGCCACGCTCCTGAGTCTCTTGGGTTTATGGGGGTAGGGGGAGCAGTGGTGGAGGCTGCGAGGATGTGACCTCATCCAGGGCTTGTTCGATCTGCCCAGAGACAGGGGTGGAAGCTGTGCTGGAGTCAGATGGGCTCCAGGTGGGTATGAGGGGGGGCGCCATCCTCCAGTGGCTGTCCAGGTGGCTGCCCAGTCAGTGGCCAAAGGGCGAGGGCACATCGCAGCTGCCCGCAGAGGCCAATGCGACTCATTCCTGCTGTTTGAAGAACTCCCGTGAGTTGTCAGGCCGCTGGGTGATAATGACCTCTGCCTCCTCTACCTCTGATTCTGACTTCTTCATCTGGGTCTCTACTTCTTCATCCTGCTGGTCACCAACGATAGGCTGCTCCTTCAACCGCCTCGTGGCCTCCTCGGCTTCTAAAGTCTGCTGTTTCCTCCTGTGCTCCTGGATCTGCTGTTTCCTCTCTCTCGGTAGCACCATTCCCACTTCTCCTGCTGCTGCCACTCTTGCTCCATCTGCTCTTGCTCAAACCTGAGTCTCTCATCCAGGGCTTTCTTCCACTCCTCCTCCTTCCTCAGCTCTTCCTCCTTCTTAACCTACTCCCAGAACTGCTCATAGTTAATCTGCTTCATCTCCACAGCCCCGTCAGTTTTCTGGTAGGTGGTGCCCACCAGCTCAGCAGTCTCATCCTCACACAGCCGCAGTTGGTGCAGCACAAGGCTGGGGAGCCTCGCCAGCCAATTGGAAAGCCGCTGCGCAATGGCACCTGCATCAGTGTCTTCTACGGTGTAGGCATTCACAATTACATTGACGTCCTGGAATAATTCAGCCACCTTAGCCACATAGCCACATGGCTGGCACAAGTGCATTTGCGGGTAGCAGGCACATCTTTGCCGACCCAGTTGATGAGCACGTATTTTGGCAGAGCAGCCTGGGAGTCCTTGATGGCTGCAGAAGCCGAACATCACCAGGTTCTCAAAGTGGCCCGAGAGCCTGCAAGACCCCATCTCCTGACGCTGCAAGCTTGAGGTCATCTGAACAGTCCTCATATGTGTACAGAGCCCAGACGGCCGTGCTGTCCTCCCGGATCACCCCTTCATACACCACCAACAGCTCCAGGCAGTCACCGCTGAAGCTGACACTGGCCATGCTGCAGGCTGGACAAGGCCTAACGGACAGACACAGGGAGGGACGGAGTAGGAGGAATGGAAGGAGGGAGTCACCGCTGCCTCGGAGCCTCTGCCGAACATTTCAAAAATTTATGTGGAACTATAAATGACCCCAAATAGTCTCAGCAATCTTGATAAGAAAGAACAAAATAGAAGGGATCAAAATATCTGACATCAAGCTATACATGAGGCCACAGTAATCAAAATACTCTGGCACTGGCATAAGAACAGACACATGGGTCAATGGAACAGAATAGAAAGCCCAGAAATAAACCCAAGTGTCTATGGACAATTAATATTCTACAAAAAAGGCAGAAGGGAAAATATGCAGTTAAAATGGCCTATCCAAAAAATGTTGTTGGGAGCCCTGGAAACTACTTGCAAAAAATGTAACTGGACCACCAACTTACACCATGTACAAAAATAAACTCAAAGTGGATAAAAGACTTAAATATAAGTTGTGCCACCTTAAAAGTTCTGGAGTAGAATATAGGCAGGAAAATCTCAGGTATTCCACATAGCAATATTTTCAGTGATATGTGCCCTAGAGCAAGGGACATAAAGGAAAGAAAAAACAAATAGGACTTCATCAAAACAGAAAGCTTGTGTACAGCTAAAGAAAACATCAGTAAAATGAAAAGGGAACAAATTGTATGGGAAAATATATTTGCAAATGATTCCTTAGACAAAGGCTTGATCTCTAAAATATATAAAGGATACACACAACTCCATTCCAGAAGACAAAATACCCAATGAAAAAATGGGCAAAGACTTGACTAGACACTTCTCCAAGGAAGACATACAAAGAGCCCAGAGACATATGAAAAAGATGCTCAGCATCACTAGCCATAAGAGAGATGCAAATTAAAACCACAATGAGATACCACTTCACACCAGTCACAATGGCCATCATAAACAAATCAACAAACAAGTGTTGGAGAGGATGTGGAGAAAAGTGAACCCTAGTGCACCGTTGGTGGGAATACAGACTGGTGAAGCCACTGTGGAAAACAGTATGGAATTTCCTTAGAAAACTAAAAATGGAACTGCCTTTTGACCCAGCAATTCCACTGCTGGGATTATACTCTAAGAGCCCTGAAATACCAGTCCAAAAGAACCTATGCACCCCAATGTTCATAACAGCACAATTTATAATAGCCAAGTGCTGGAAGCAACCTAAGTGCCCATCAGTAATAGAGTGGATCAAAAAACTTTGGTACACTTACACAATGGAAGTCTACACAGTAGAAAGAAAGAAGGGGCTTATACCCTTTGCGACAGCATGGATGGAACTGGAAAGCATTACGCTAAAAGAAATAATTCAGGTGGTAAAAGACAAATACCATATAATCTCACCTACAAGGGGAACCAAATCAACAAAAAAACCAAGCAAGCAAAATACAACCAAAGACACTGAAATAAAGAACAAACTGACAGTAACCAGAGAGGAAGGAGGAGAGGGATAATAGGACATAATGGCCATCAAAAAACATGTGTAAAGGACACATGGACAAAGCCAAAGGGGGTAGGTTCGAGGGTGGGAGGCAGGGATGGGTGGGGCAGTGGGGCGTGGTGGGGTGAAAATGGAGACAACTATACTTGAACGACAATAAAAAGAAATGAAAGAAAAAAAAAAAAAAACGTGGTACATTTATACAATGGATTACTACCCAGGACAAAGAAAGGAGGTCCTTTGCTTCATGACAGCATGGATGGAACTGGAGAGCATTATGCTAAGTATAGTAACCCAGGTGGTGAAAGAAAAATACCATATGATCTCACTTATAAATGGAATGTAACCAACAAAACAAACAAGGAAACAAAATATAACCAGAGACATTGAAATAAAGAACAAACTGACAGTAACCAGAGGAGTTGAGGGAGGGGGATAATGGGGAATAAAAGGGAATGGTCAAGTCAAGGAATATGTATAAAGGACCCATGGACAAAGCCAAAGGTGGGGGGAGGAGTGAGGGTGGGAGTTGGGGGTAGGTTTGGAAGGTAGTGACAAGAAAATGGAGACAACTGTACATAAAAAACAATAAAAATAAAAGAAATTGTGTATTTTATAGATTTGACTTATGGACCTTCAAATTAAATGATTTATTTTAGATTAACTAAACTTTTTTAACCCACTGTTTGGCTCTACTCTACATTGTATGAGTAATTCATGGAACGTTTTCTGTCTTCAGACAGTTTAAATACTTGTTGAGAAAATTAAGAACAAATAAATTAAAACTTAAGAAATGCCTTAAGGTATTAAACAATGAAATAAGTAACATATCTCTTTTAAATAGGAAAAGCTGGAATACTTAATGGAAACATCTAATTGAGAATTTCTTTTTATCAATTTACTCCTGAAAAATAAATGAAAAATGTTATTTTGGGCACATAGTCATTTAAGGATTTTTCCCCCCTTGCACCATCTAAAACATCTAGTACATCCATCTAATAGTGGAACATAATTAACAAAACAAACAAGCAAGCAAAATATAACCAGGCACATTGAAATAAAGAACAAACTGACAGTAACCAGAGGGGGTGGGGGAGGGGGATAATGGGGCATAAAAGGGAAGGGTCAAGTCAAGCAATATGTATAAAGGACACATGGACAAAGCCAAAGAGGGTAAGATCAACGGTGGGAGGTGGGGATGGGTGGGGCAGAGGGAGTGGTGGTAGGGAAATGGAGACAACTGTACTTGAACAAAAATAAAATAAAAATAAAAATAGCCCTGGCTGGTGCAGTTCAGTGGATTTAGTGGCTACCCCATGAAGCAAAGGGTCACTGGTTTGATTCCTTGTCTGGGGCACATGCCTGGGTTGTGGGCAGGGTCCCCAGAGGGGGACACACAAAAGGCAACCATGCTTTGATGTTTCCCTTCATCTCTTTCTTCCTCCCTTCCCCTCTCCCTAAAAATAAATAAATAGGAGACTTCTGGCCAAAACGGAGGCATAGGTAGACACACTGTGCCTCCTCACACAGCCAAAAGAGGAAAAACAACAATTTAAAAACAAAAAACAACCAGAACTGACGCAAAATCGACCTGTATGGAAATCCGACAACTGTTAGACTGGGAGGTCCCTCATTCGCGCACAGATAAATCGGGAGAAAAAGCTGGGGAGCGGAGCAGACCTCGAAACCCACCATCGTGGGGAAATAAAGTCTCAAACCACCAACTGAAAACACCTGTGGGGGTTGAGGCAGCAACAGGAGAACTGTCAGGGACTTGGAACTACACAAGCCTGCTCACCCAGGAAACCAGCAGAGAAGGGCCCAATTTGCTTGTAGGTAGTGGGGGAAGTGACTAAAAGCTGGCAGAGAGTGAAGCAAATGCCATTGTTCCCTCTGAGGCCCCGCCCCCACAGGCAGTGTCATGATACGACGACATGGGTTACCCTGCCCTGGTGAACACCTAGGGCTCTGCCCCTTAAAGTAACAGGCGCACCAAGAAAAAAAAAATGGCCCAAATGAGAGAGAAGATCAAAATGCCAGAAAAAATACAACTAAGCGACGAAGAGATAGCCAACCTATCAGATGCACAGTTCAAAACACTGGTAATCAGGATGCTCACAGGATTGGTTGAATTTGGTTGCAAATTAGATGAAAAAATGAAAACTGCGCTAAGAGAAATAAGGGGAAATGTACAAGGAACCAATAGTGATGGGAAGGAAACTGGGACTCAAATCAACGCTGTGGACCAGAAGGAAGAAAAATACATTCAGCCCAGCTGGTGTAGCTCAGTGGATTGAGCACAGGCTGGGAACCAAAAGGTCCCGGTTCAATTCCCAGTCGAGGCACATGCCTAGGTTGCAGGCCAGGTCCCCAGTGAGGGCCATGTGAGAGACAACCATACATTGCTCTTTCTTCCTCCCTCTCCTCTCTCTAAAAATAAATAAATAAAATCTTAAAAAAAAAATAAAAAAAAAAAGAAAAATACATTCAACCATTCAACCGGAAAAGAACGAAGAAACAAGAATTCAAAATAATTAGGAAAGGCTTAGGAACCTCCAGGACATCGTTAAACATCCCAACATCTGAGTCATAGAGGTGCCAGAAGGAGAAGAGGAAGGCCAAGAAATTGAAAGCTTATTTTAACAAATAATGAAGGAGAACTTCCCCAAGCTGGTGAAGGAAATAGACTTCCAGGGGGTCCAGGAAGCTCAGAGACTCCCAAAGAAGTTGGACCCAAAGAGGAACACACCAAGGCACATGATAATTACATTACCCAACATTAAAGAGAAGAAGAAAATCTTAGAAGCAGCAAGAGAAAAGAGGAGAATTACCTACAAATGAACTCCCATAAGACTGTCAGCTGATATCTCAAGAGACCTTTCAGGCAAGAAGAGGCTGGAAAGAAGTATACCAAGTCATGAAAGGCAAGGACCTACATCCAAGAATACTCTATCCAGCAAAACTTTCATTTAGAATGAAAGGGCAGATAAAGTGCTTCTCAGGTAAGGTCAAGTTCAAGGAGTTCACCATCACCCAGCCTTTATTATATGAAATGTTAAAGGGATTTATAGAAGATATGAAGGGATATCAACGGGGGAGTGGGAGGGGGAGAGAGGAGGAAAAAGTACAAAGAATAAGTAGCATAAATGATAAAGTAAAAATGTAAAACATAAAAATAAATAAATAAATAAAATCTTTTTAAAATATTAAAAAAATAAATTATAAAACTAAAAAAAATAAATGTAAACACTTATCACATAATAGAAACTCAAGAAATATCCTCTGAGAGAATAAGAAATTGAAAAATTATTAAAAAATAAACCAGAGCCCGGCTGGTGTAGCTCAGTGGATTGAGCGTGGGCTGGGAACCAAACGGTCCTGGTTCGATTCCCAGTCGGGGCACATGCATGTGGCAGTGATTTCCACACGTGTGTAAACACAGTCCTGAGAATCTACACGTTTTGAGCACAGCTCCGTGTGACTCCTGTGTGAGCAAGTGTGGATCATGTCTGTGGGATAAGAATTAATTTGGCAAAGGTGTATCTTAAAAAATTCTGGCTTGCTGATCTCTGCTTTCACCTGGTCCTGTCTGCCACCGGATCTTAA